>JAMZAV010007165.1:0-32392 GCA_024449915.1 Sweltsa coloradensis | reverse complement strand
AAATAATTTTGTTTGTAGAAAAACTGTTTATGAATGAAAATTTTTTTGTGGAAACACTAAATTTAAAAAATAACTAAAATCAAACGGTTTGACAATATTATTGTATGACTAATGTTGATCTTCACGGGCCCCCAACAGTCATAGGCCTAATTATGCCCTTGTGTGGACGGGCCGCCTAGCCTACAAACTGACGGGGGGTTGGTTTGATCTTCTTCTCGCTTACACTCGGAAGCCTCCAGGCAGAAAAAACTGTCTCGCTACCAGCTCAGCCACCGCGCAGGGGGTGGAGCTTCACTGGCATTCACTGGTCACTTACAGCCCGATCTATGCGTTCCAACTCACGCTCCTAGAGTGAAGCATATCACGGTGTCAATTTATGCGATATTACTCGACTTCTGACGGCTAAACTAATGAAGTTTTCGAATTGAAATTTTAAATTTTGCTTATTTTAGATCATGCTTAACGTCAGACCAGAAAGATATTTTAAATTTGGAACGTTTTTATTTTTTAATAAAAAAAAAAAAATATGAAGCACTTAAATTATCGAACTTTTAAATCACCAGCTCATTTCTTACATATTTTTCTGTACATTGCAAAAACCGCATTGAAATTTACGCAATAGTATAGTCAGAATCGGTTGAGTAAGCAAACAGGCCAACTCACCAGCCCTTTTAAAGTCGTCATCATCATCGTTTTTTGTCATCGTTCGTGTTGTCATTGTCCTCTTTGGCGGCGCGAGATCTTCGTGGGGGAGGGGGTACCCGACAACGACTCTAGAGCTCGCCTCTAGTTTCCGGGAGTAATATAGGCCTAAACTCCCGTACTGCTATCTGATGTTTGCGAGATGGACTCCTATATTCTAACCCGGGGCCAAGACGGATGATAAATGACATGTGATTTCATCTAGTGATGGGGGTGACATAAGTCCCAAAGAACCATTGAATGTGTTCCGGCCTCTTATATCTAGCCACTGCTTATGGTGGATCTAGTCCCTATGTAATCAAATACTTATTGCAGTTATTGATACAAGAGAAAACTTCTCACTACTTTCAAAAGTTACTATAGCTTCTTTTAAAAATCGTTTGTTCGAAGTGCAGCAAACACAATCAAGAAAAGAAAATTGGCGGGCTTACTCTTTCTTGTGAATGGTGAAATCACATCCAGAGAACGCATAGAAACGAGGATGGCACTAGTAGATAAAATGGAGACACAGAAAACTGCAGAGATAAACATATTAACGTATCCCTCATGTTGATCTCATTCTATACGTAGGAGCGATAGCCATCACATTTGTCAGTTGGGTGCGAATCACAACGTTTGCCTGGGATGGAATTTAAAAAATGATAAACCTTTCTAAATTTGGCTTCATCCTCGTTACGCGTTTTTATTTTTTCGAGAACTTCACGACTTGATCATTTACACTTTGTTACAAGTCTGCAGGTAGCATAAGACCAGTCTTGTGCAAGTTCTTAAAAAATAAAAAAGTTTGAAAAGTTAAGACCGACTTAGTAAAAAAAGGAATAAACACGTTCTCGTCCGGGTCGTCCCTTCAAAAGGTAGGAACTTACAAAAAATTTACATTTGTTCCTTTAAGGTAACCTTACTATATGAAAAAATATCGTAGAAAATTACCAAACAAAATCACCTCTAAGTAGGTAAATGTACATTAAATCGGAAGAACGGAAGGAAGTCCCCAAAAAACAGTATAAGTTTATTTTAATGTTGTGTTCAGTAGCCCAAGGTGTTGTGTGTGGATTAGTTGAAAATAATAATTGTAATCTGTACCCCTAAATTTGGGGTTTGTAATTACAGAGTGATTTGGGTAGACTGTAAATACGAATTTATTTAATGTTAACGATATCGATAGGAGATGTTGTTGTTTTTTCATATAACTTTTTCTTGCACGTATGTAGAAAGGAACACGTTCCCACGAAAGTCCTCTAAAAAGAAAACTATAGTTTCCGGGAGCGCTTCCCTTTTCCCAAAGGGCTTACGACCTTTGTTCAAAGAATATTAAGAAAGAACCGACATTCCAACTCTTTTCAAAAAAGTTAACTTTGATAAAGGTCCGATTGGTCGATGTTGTGAGGCACCAGTTTTAATAGCGTAGCTGTTTTCCCCATTTATAATGTTTCCGCACGCTTGTCTCTTTCTGTATCCTCTATCAAGTTGCAGGGCAAATGATTAAATCAAAAACAATATCTGCTCTTGAAGCCAAAATTCTGAATTACTTTTGAAGGATTTGCAGAGTAATCTTCCCAAAAAAGTAATCAGAGCGTCGCCCCATTAAATACAAAAAGAAGTAGCCATCTACTCATTAAATTGACGCAATAAACATAAGCAGGCGGATCATTTGTACACCACTCTATCTACGCATTGACATTTATTTATTTGCTAAGCAAAGGTTTCATCCCATAGTTATTATTCTTTAGGCTCTTTCCATTTTTTATTTTAATCATTTTGCCAGCAGCACGTGCTTTCTTACGTTTTTCTCCTCTGAGGCAAATGTATCCATTTAAAGTGTTGTACCTAATCGGATTAAAAAGGGGTCCTTTACCACAAAAAGGTGTTTGAAACACAAAATGGCTCTGTCAAAGTCGTTTTGTAAATATTTGTAATGTGTGCACCAAACGATGCACTAAATGGCATGTGTTTATCCATGATAAAAAAGAGTCCTATATCACAAAAAGGAGTCAGAAACACAAAATATCCCCCCCCCCCCCCCCCCCCCCCAAAAAAAAAACCCCCCCCCCCCCCCCTCCCCAAAGCAACCCCCCCCTCTAAGAAACGACCATTTTTACCCTTTGGGCGTATTTAGATGTAAAAGGGTCCTTTTTTTAAAAGGGTATGTGTTGTTTTTTACATTTTTGGGAAAAAACTTTTCTGTACATCATCCCGGTCGTTTGACACCATTTTTAAACATGTACCTTGTCGGATAAAAAAGGGCCCCTTTTCCCAAAAAAGGCGCTGAAACGCAAAAAGCCCCCCCAAACGCGTCTTATTATATATATTCGTAATCTGCACACATCAAGAACAAAATGGCGTTTATTTCAATCATGTACCTTATGAGGTAATAGACGACATTTTTGGCCTTTTGGGGGCGTATTTTGGGTGTAAGGGTCCTCTAAAAGTCATGTTGTTATACTTTTGAACTCGTAAATCATTCCGGTTTTGTTTGACACCATTTTCAAGTGTGTACCTCGTCTGTTAAAAAAGGGCCCCTTTTTTACAAAAGGGCGTCTGAAACGCAAAAAAACCCCCCCCAAAAAAGCGTCTTATTATAATATTCGTAATCTGTACACATCATAGCACAAAATGGCGTTGGTTTCAATCATGTACCTTTTGAGGTAATAGAAGGCCTTTTGGGGGCCCTTTTTTGGGGCGTCTGGTTCGATAAAGGCCTCCAAGTAGGGGTCTTACGTTATGGTTCCAAACTCCAGACAAATTTCCGCATAAACGGCGTTTAGTCTCATCATGTACCTTATGAGGTAATAGACGGGGCCCCTTTTTTGGGCCCTTTTTTGGGGCCCAATGAGGCCCAAAACGCCCCCGAGTTGGCGCGTAAGACGCGGGTTTTGTAAAATCTCATATAAATCCGCATATATTCCAATAGTCAAAACATATGTACCTTATGAGGCAATAGAAACTGTCACTGGCTCTCCGTCTATAAGGCCCACCAACCTATGTGAGGAATAGTAGTTTGTCAAAGGATGACAGAAATGTGTTGTTTATTTGTTTATTAGGCCTAATGTATTTTATTCCCCTATGTCCTTCAACACAACACAATAGAAAAAGAATCTGCTGAATCTGCTGTGTGTGGATGTATTTTTTTATTTTTTTAGATGTTAGTAATCAGTGGCGACTCATGCTATTGGGGTGCTGGTGCTGTAGCACCACCACCATAAATCATCCATCTCCATTAAACTGAATTTTTTATAAGTTCAATGTGTATGTATTGTAAAATTAAGTACTATTCAAAAGTATCCGCGGCCGTGCTGCAGAGATGACGTGATGATCAAACTTTTCCGTACCGCGTAGTACATGGCGTGATGGTTTTTAACCAAGCATATGTAGAAACCTGCGATGTGCTCCCTACTGAATTTGACGACCCTTTTTAAACCCTTTTAGCACGCAACGACAGGGAACGATACGGGTTAAAACGAAACGCAAACCGGTCTTCTGGTGCTATCGGGACTAGCGCACTCAGGCTCTGTATCGGTTCGCCCGCTAGCCTCGCACCCTTGCAATCACTTCACTGATTCACTCGTCAGTAGTCAGTCTTCAGCCAACTGCGGTCTACAGCAGTCGCTGTAGGTAATTGTTGTTTAATTTCAATCGATTGTAGTTTAATTGTTATTCAATTATTTTTATTTGTGTGGAGGAGGTGGGTATTATGACAACCTCACACACCCCTCCTTCCCTGTCACACATAAACCCATGCATGATTTACGTTTGCTGTATAATAGCACCACCTGTTATAATGTCCACGAGCCGCCACTGTTAGTAATAGTTGTTGATTTTCTTTAGTTGAATTATAAACCCTACAGTTGTGTTATAATTTGAACGTGTATATTTTTCAGTACATCGACATTGCCAAAGACTTCAACTTAACATCGAACAACGTTGGTGACAATTCTGTACCCAAGAAGAAATCCTGACACAAAATGTGCAGATACAGTAGTCTCAACATTTTAAATATTTATTAGTACCTAAAATAATAAATAGCATAGAGTGCCTACTTAGTAAATTATTTAAAAATAAAACAGACTTCCATTTTTGTTGTTACAGAGTATATAATATATTTTATCTGTGTACTCTTAGAGTAACATGAGCTTAGCTTACCAATTGCAATGCCAATTACCATATGAGCATTATGTCTGCTATGTTGACAAAGTAATTAATTTATTAGTAGAGATTTGTACATAATTACATGCATGTATGTTTGGTTTTATTGTATGTACATGATTGCATATGAACTGTACCTGATTTTTAAAGTACATTTATAATTATAATATTAATGTATCACAGAAGCCTTGAAATGAATTTTGATGCAAAACCCAGGACAGTTCCACTACTCCTTGTCTCTTCGTAGTGATAGGTATGTTCCTTAAAAAAATGGACCTAGTTTCAGTGCTAAGTTCCACATAAGAAAAAGGGACCATTTCCAGTTCAAAGTTTCTTTAAAACAGTGATTCCCAACCGGTTGTGCCGCGAAATATTAGCCAAATCGTATAGGAATGTAATCCCGTCCTGCTTTGTGTCTGCATTAAACCCTAACATCGTAGAAAAAAACTGTTGATTATTTCAAACGCCCTATTAACGACCAATCCAAACAGTCAAAAACGTTTGAAAAAGAAGTGACTGTCTCGGACAAGGCTCAAATTGCTAGCTTTAAAGTTGCAGAACTTTTGCAAAATTCGTAAAAACCCCACACGATTGCAGAGACTTTGATTTTACCTGCCTGTCAAGAAATCGTGAAAACTATGCTGGGACCCGAGGCTGCGCGGGAAATATTAAGTGACCCTCTCGGACTTCACTATAAGTAGGAGAATTGAAGCAATGTCTTCAGACATTGAACAAAACGTGATGGAAAAATTGCAGTCTGGCAAGAATTTTGGACTGCAACTGGACAAGTCGACAGATGGAACTGGCAAAGCTCAGATTCTTTCTCTTTCTCACTTACGTTAGGTTTGTCGATGACAAGAGAATAATAGAACAATATTTGTTTTGTCGTGAGTTACAAGAAAACACGACGGGTGAGGATGTGTTGGAGTGGTCGTCCTGTACTTCGATTTGTACTGACTGTGCACCCTCAATGACATGGCAAAATGAAGGAAGGCTTTGTTGCGCGAGCAAAACGTCGCAACCCAAAGTTGATCACAACACATTGTTTTTTGCATCGCAAAGCACTTGTTTCGAAGACCATCGGGGATGAACTCAAATCAGTTCTAGATCAAGTTGTAAAAATGCTTATCTAGGGCCTATATCAAAGGGGAAAGGGCCCCTCAAATCACATTTATTTTCCAAATTGTGTGAATCGATGGGGGGGAGGGGGAAATCCAAAAATGGTAGTGTGCCACCAAATTGTTCCATTACTAACAGGTGTGCCTTCGCTGTAAAAAGGTTGGGAACCACTGCTCTAAAATAAAAAGAACCAGAGTGTTCATAAGTTATTTCAAAATGAAACTAAGTTCCTAAAAATATTCTTTCTGCAATAACAATTTTTCTTGACATCTTCTCAAGCGAGTCAATGATTAGTAGGCCTATTTGGATTTGGATTTAGGTTTGCAAAGAATGCATAAAATAAAATATGGTTGGGATTTGGAGGAATAAAATATAAATATGAGTTATAACGATGATTGAGAGTTGTAGACTCACACAACCTGTAGATGAATTTTGAATGTTCTTCGAGTTGTTCGTCTTGTCTTATTTCACCACCCATTGTTGGTGGCTTCTTCAAGTCATTTGTGGCAAAACGAGCAGTGTCCATCATCGACACGCCGCAACAACCCAAAAGATCATTAAAAACTGATGATTGTACTGAAAAGTGAAAAGAATGTAGTTAGTTGGCAATTAACTAATGATTGTGGAAAACCGGGGGGGGGGGGGGGGGAGAGACACGGGGATGATGTTTAGGTTGACAAGTAAAGTATGAAATACATATTATCACAAAAGAAGATAATTTTAGATTTCTGGCAGCTGAGATTTTTTATAGTAACGGTATTGCACATAGGTGTTGGGTTCTTAATTAATATGATTGCAGTTTGCACCAAAGTATGCAGTAATATGCTTTACAAACATAACCCTATTAGCAGTTGTAGAGATGAAAAGCTATTTGCAAAATTTTATTTTTTTTAATGAAATGTGTAACTACAGTGGACTGAGATTGGAGTAATAATTTAATAGTAGTAGTAGTATAGTAATAATTTTCCGATTGCGCTAAAAAAAACGTGGCAGTGTCTAATTTCAGAGATTTGGAAGGCCCCCATAAAATTTCATCGCAATCGGAGTATTGATTAGCCGGAATCGGTTGACGGGACAGACAAAAATACAAAAAAAGAAAGAAAAAAAACATTCCGGATTTTTTTCTCCAGTGTAGTGAAATGGAATCTTCGCTTCGCTCACTACGCTCGCTACGCTCATCCAAAAAAAGTTTTGAGATAATAGCATTTAAATTTTATTTATTTTTGTTTTTTTTGGTAAATTTGAGTGTAACATAGCGTAAAGGTTCAGTTTATTTTTTTAACATGAATTCACTGGCCCTTTTAACCTGTAAATTTAGGCTTCTTTGAAATTGACAAAAATTTGGGTTACGAAAAACCTATACAGCCCTAGATTGGGCCTAATATCAGTACCGGTAAGGCATTTTCCCATGCAAAATAGCTACAGTGCTCAAGAAAAAAATAATTTAATGCTTTTAGCATTATATCAGCATAAAATAAATTTATGTAATCAATAAATAAAAATTAAACTTAAAAAACAAAACATTTAAATAATGAAAAATTGTGGTTTTTCATACATTTTCATTGAAATAACCCTTTAAACAATTACGCTCATCCAACAACGCGCCTGAAAAAGCTTTTGCAAAGCTTCCTAGTTATTTTTCTATTATTATGTACCATCATCATGACAAAATTTTTTGCTGATCAACTCATTTGGTGCCTTCATGGTGAATGCTGGAAATCAAAGGTAAAAGTAATATAAAACTATTAGGGATGGGGGTTGAAGAAATGTGGTTTTTGGGAAAAGAGAATAAACCCCATTGAGTTAAAACACATTAAAACATAATTTTAATAACTAATTTTAATAAAATTCAATTTTAGGTTGGAGCTATGAATTATTCCAAATTTAGGGGTGTTGGGGGTGGGAATATCGCTTGCCTCTCGGCAGATTATTTTTCATATTATTATGTCCATGCCCAAATTTCATAATGATAAATCATTAGGTGCCTTCATGGTGAATGCTGGAAATCAAGGTAAAAATAATATAAACATTAGGGATGGTGGTTGACAAAATGTGGTTTATAATATGAGAATAGGCCGATTGGGTTAAAACACATTAGAACATAATTTTAAATAACTAATTTGAATAACTAGGAAGCTTCGCAAACGCTTTTTCAGGCGCGTTGTTGGATGAGCGTAATTTTTTTAAAAAGAAAAATAGAGATTTCCTGAGAAATATTTTTTCGATTTTTGCTCAAATTTCACACGAATATAAAATTCATGAAGTTAGGGTTCTGTGAAAAATCATTACAATCGTATAAATCTTGTAGGTGTTATAAGCCGAATAAATTTTTTAAAATAGAAAAAAATCGTAAAATTGCGATTTCCATAAGAAATAAAGTTTCGATTACGATCAAATTTCACACGAATATTCAATTCATAAATTAAGGTTCTGTGAAAAAATCATTACAATGGGACAAGCATGTAGGTGTTATTCACCGAAGATTTTTTTTAAATCGAAAAAAAACGTTAAAATTGCGATTTTTTTATGAGAAATAATTTTCCAAGTGCGCTCAAAAAAAAGTGGCAGTTTAAGTTCAGAGATTTGGAAAAGGCCTCCATAAATTTCATCGCAATCGGGGTATCGGTTTAGCCGGAACGGTTAAAGAACAGACAAAATACTAAAAGAAAGAAAAATAAACATTCCGGATTTTTTTCTCCAGTGTAGTGAAATGGAATCTTCGCTTCGCTTGCTACGCTCATCCAAAAATTCAATTTTGGGTTCGAGCTATGAATTATTCCAATTTTAGGGGATGATTTAGGGGGTGTTGGGGGTGGAATATTGCTTGTCTCTCGGCGGAAGTATGAGTCTGAGGTACATCTAAGTGTGGTCCAAGTTTCATAGTTCTTAGATGTACCGTTTTTTCTGTAGGCTCTTATTCCTCTCTCCGTCAGAATCCTCAGCCAGTTAGCCAGTAGACCCACCCAGCCAGTCGGAAGGTTTTCGTCGATTTTTAGGCACTTTTTTTAACACAGAACGGGTTATCGGATCGTGCCGATTTTTTTTTTGTATATCATGGACCACATATCAGGTCATATACCGAGTTTCAAGATTGTAAATCTTTCGGGACGGCGTGTGCAGATAGCTGAACACCCCCAAAACGGGTAGGAGTAAACAGGGTCGAGTTATCATCGCGCATCGCCTACTAGCAGTCGCGTGCGCTTGGCTGCGGGCAAACGACCATCGCTCTAGATCATAATTTATAGTTTTACTGTTCTCTGCATTTCATGTATTCATGAAATTCATGAAATTGGTATGGCGGTAAGTTCAGATGATAAATTAGAAATGTTTGTTAAAGTAACCGTGAAACTCTAAAAGAGCAAGCACCCCCCTTGAAATTAGAGTTAAAGGAAAACCAGCCCATGGTTAACAGCAGATATTAGGAAATCCATGCATAGGAGAGACCACTTGCGCAAAGAATTCAGAATTTTTAGAAGGCCATCAACTTGGGAGGAATACAAGAAAGTTAGAAATAAGGTAAATAATCAGATTCGTTTTTCTAAGCGTGAGCATTTTAAGTCTTCTTTTGATAATGATATTTCTTCAAAATCTTTATGGTCAGTTTATAATAAGTTGACAGGTAACAAAGTGAAAAAAGAGTGTAGCATAGCCTCATTGACAGAGAATGAGTATCCTACAACGTCTAATCCTGACATTTGCTGTTTGTTACAGAAAAGTTTTGTTGTGAACGATGTAGATTTTTCCAGTGAAATTGGTAAGTTTAAAGATTTAAATAGAAAAGAAGCAGATGATCTCCCGCATGTAAAGGTAACTAATGAAGAAGTCATTTCAGCAATTAAACGCCTTAAAATTAAAAGCTCGACACACTTCAAGAGATTCCATGCATTAGTATTCAAGAAATGCGCATCAATAGTCGGATTATTGGCGTATCTAATTTCCCATTTCTTTCTTGTAGGTGATTTCCCAACACAGCTGAAATTGGCAAGGATAACACCTATTTATAAGGGTAAAGGTAAAAAGAGTGATAGGAATTTTATCGAACCTATATCAACTCTTCCAATTGTAGGGAAAATTATTGAAAATATTTTGCACATGAGGTTATTACATGAAGTGGATGCATCTGAAGGTTAAGTGAAAACCAACATGGTTTTAGGAAAGGTAGATCAACGCAAAGTGCCCTTCTAGCATTTAAGATTTTATCTATAAAGGGATTGACAAGCGGAATGGTAAGGTTGGAGCTGTTTTTTTTGATCTTAGGAAAACATTTGATTCAGTACCTACCTTTTTTTACTTACTTACTTTTACTTTTTAAAAGAAAAATGTTTATCAATCTTGCAAAATATGTTCCAAAGTATTCAATATATTTTGTGGAGTACCACAAGGATCAATATTAGGACCCCTTTTATTATTCTTTTCATAGATGATATATCTACTATAATGGGAGGAATCAATTATATTTTCTATGCTGATGACTTGGTCTTTTATTTAGAAGGTGTGGATGTTGAAGAGATTGTAAGACATCTTCAAGAAGTTTTAAAGAGGATGGATGATTGGTTTAAAATTCAGGAACTTGATATTTATAGTAAAACAAATTTATGATTTTTCATAAGCTAATGATAGAAGCATGAATGATATTCATTTGACGTTGAATTGTAATGGTAAGCTAATTTCTAGAGTATATGAATTTAAATATCTTGGAGTTTTCTTAGATTGTAATTTAAGTTTTAAGAAACATTATGAATATGTATGTAATAAAGTATCATCAGCAATAGGAATTATAAGTAGAATGAAGAGGTTTGTAACAGAGAGAATGTTGAGGTTACTTGTAGATTCTTATATTCACTCTATAATTGATTATTGTTTAGTGGTTTGGGCAGTAAGACCTTCTACCGAATATGTTGTACTTCAGAAGAGAATTGACCATCTGTTTGATTCAATTCCTATGAGCCAAGATTTACAATCTGATTGCTTCACGATTGAGGAAGAATGAAATATAGCGTACTGGTAATTACATACAAAATATTGAAAGGTATGTATTCAGGTATTTTACCAATATTTTTCAATTTGTTGATCGTGATAGAAATTCTATTCTAATGAACTCTTTGAAAGTTCCTAAATTAATTTCTGAATCATTAAGAAAGTCATTCTTGTACAGAGGAGCATCCTTTTGGAATTCAATTTCTTATGATATTAGAAGCCAGTTTACTGAGCTAGGAATAGTACAATTTAAAGTAAAATTGAAGCAATGATAATGATCGAAGAACAAAGAAGAATTGATTTTTACTATTATTTGTGGGGCATTGTCTCTGTGTTTATGTAATGTTAATTTATCTTCATATGTTCTTATTTATGATTTTGCTGTTCTTTTTGTTTGTTCATTATTGCTTTGATTTTGATGTATTCAATGTTATTTTCAATTGATATTTTTTCTGCCTAGATTGTCTGGTTGCCGCCCACTGGTGGAACTTGCAACTTGAACTTGGTGTCCTGTATCATTGCTATGATCAGTTTTTGACTTGAACAATTTTAAATAATTATATATCTGATATAATTATATATTAGAGTCAAGATCTTTTGCACTAAATTGTTTTTTTTTTTTTTATGTTTTTTTTTTATTTTTTCTTTCTTTCTTTCCTTTTTTTCCCTTTCATTTTTCTTTTTCTTTTCTTTTTCTTTTCTTTTTCTTTTTTTTTATTTTCCACCCCCTTTTTTTATATATTCGTTTTCATTCATAAATTGCATTTAATATCCTTTTTATTTGTTTATCAAATTTGTTGAGTATTTAATGCATTGTTGTAATATTACTATTTCAAAGTTCATTGTTGTGTCTTCATCTATGTAATTAGATTTATTTAGTTGTTCTCCTTTGTAAATCAGTTTTTATAACTGAATAGGATAGACGTTAAATAAATAAATAAATAAATAATAAAATAAATAAAATAATAATGACCATATCTGTAAATCTTAAATGCATCTTGCAAAAATGTAGATACTCTGACATACCGATTATTATTATTTATTATTATATTATTATTATTATTATTATTATTATTTTAATATATGGTTTTTAAGCATAAAGGTTCGGTTCGAACCCCAGTCGGCAAATTTTTCGACACTGCTATTAATCAATAATTATTATTATATATTATATTATTTATTATTATTATAATTATTAATAAAATAGGTTATAAGCATAAGCCCACTTAAGACTAGTTATTGTTTAAAGCAGTTGTCAAAATTTACCCGACTGGGGTTTTCGACCCCAATCAATAATTATGTCATGATTTGATTTTTTCGTTGAGCTCAGATATCAATCAAAATTAGGGTAGGGATGGGATTTGACCTGTCCAATTCAAATTTGGTCAATTGAACTGTCAATGACTGTCCATGACGGTCAAATGTAAAAAATTTCATAAATTTTTATTTGATTAAAAATTAGCTAGTATTTTTGTTTTAAATGTTGTGGTGACAAAAGCTTTTTTTATTTAAAGCTTTAAATGCATATTAAGTGGCATATCATCATCGCATCATCATCGCATGCTGTCATCAGTCCCTTTCTCCGATTCAGCTTAGCTTACCCAGAACTTTATATTCTATTTGTCTATTTTAAAAATTTATAATATACCTTTCATAAAATAACTATAAATAAATATTCCCAATTAAAACATTTTAATTAAAAATAATAAAAATGTTTCGTTTCTAACAATTCAAATTTAATATAAAAAATTTAAATAATTTTAAATTTTAATGCAATATAACTTTTCTTTTAAATCAATTTTGGGCTGGTCAATTGACCAAAAGATTTGACCAGTCATTTGACCCGTCTTGCCCGGTCAATTGACTTGTGCAACCCTAAAATTGGGCCATATTTTTGCTACCGAGGGAGGACTGCAAAAAATTTTGCGGTGCTCATTTTGTTACTTCTTTTTCCTAAAAACAGGTTAAATCCCCTAGCGCTCTACACGACGGGGGTTGGGGTGGGGGGAGCCCACACTGGCCGGCTGGCAGACCGGCTGCTTTGAGAGTTTTACTGGGGGGGCTTTTCCCCCAAAAAATATTTTTTCCCACAAAATCTATGGCATAATACTGGGCCCTACATTAAAATGCCCATTTTAAAATTTAGATTTTGAAAACTGATTTACACGAATTTTTTAATTTTTTTGGTATGAAACTTTTGAAATTTTTTTTTGGTCAATTTCTTGAATCTCTTTAACTTGCTTCTTTTTTTTTCCACGTAGATCTAGAGCTCTAACAATCTAAAAGGCCCTTTTTTGCTTTCCCAAAACCCCCCCCCGTTTTGGTAATCAGCATTTTTTTGACCAAAACCACTTCCCCAAAATTACAAAAAAAATATAAGGTTTAAGAAAAGGCAGTCGGTACGTCAAAATGGGAGATTTTTTGGATCAAACTCCTCCAAGGTCACGGGGCATAAGTTTCCCCCATTTATTTCTTATGGGAGATTTTGCCGGGGGATCTAGCTCAAAAATACCAAGTTCAACTTTATTTTTCGGGTCATGGTGGATCCAAAAAATTTTGTCTTTTAACTCTAAATTCATAACTACATATTAGTTTGAATGAAATATTTTTTTGGTTTAGGGGGTGAATCCCCTTCAGTAAGTCACGTAAACAGATGCTACCCTAGAGTTTTGTGTCTTTGTGAAGGTTGTGCTTCTGGAAATCTTTTCCGTGCATTTTCTTTTCAGCTTTTGTTTGATATCGTTTTTTTTCTTTGCGATTTAAAGTCCCGGGTATCTTTATTAAAATGCTCCGATTTATTAGGCGACGAGTTGGATGTAGAGGGGGGAATATTCACTCTTCCCAAATTAATTCCCCAAAACGGGGAATCTTTTTTAAAATAATGTTTAAAGTATTGGTCGAGGGGCCCGGGGGGGCCCGGCCCGGAGACGCTTTTTTCGATGAGGTACCCCTACCGGCGGTAGAACAAATGAATTTATTTTTAGAAAGATTACTTCAAAATACATACGATAACCGTATCCGAGAAAAATCCATCTTGTTCTACATGCCGTTTTGGCGTTTGGGCGCCGCACGCTTCCGCACGGCGCTTCATTTTTTGACATTTTTTCCAAAACCAAACAAGATACATTAAAAAACTTTACTATTGTTTAGAAGAAAAATTTTCCCTTTCCAGTAAATACCCACATTAAACCATTACAAATATTTTAGGGTTTTTAAAATTTGGGCCCTAAAAACCAAAAATGTGACTTTTTATAAATTTTTTATTTGGGTATTCAATCCCAAATTTACGAGAACTTTAAAAACCATTTTGTTGGTTTATCAGTTTTAAAAACATGCTGTCACATGTTTTATAATACTACAATGACGATGTTATACGAAGTCGGTGAGATTGTGCAGCATGCGTTTGTTCGGCCGCGCGTCTTATTTTTTCCGCTGTCACGCCAAGCACATTGTGAGTTTAACGCCAAAACCCCGCTCATACGTTCCCATTGGCCGTAGGTATCAACAAAGTCTTTGTGATTTAGCATGTAAGTTTTTTAAACGCTATTATGTCATTTTTATTAAATTAAACTTTTGGTTCGTTTTGTCAATCGACGCAAATGCGGGAAACAAAGCGCATTGCGTCTTTCATCACAAATAAAATTTTTTTTTTAAAAACAGTGCTGCTTCATTGATGAAATTTTAAAAACTGAATATGTGGCCAACACTAAAAAATTTGGAATTTAAAGACCATCTCTTTTGGAAATCTACTGTAGCGTACACAACTTTTATGAATTGTTTTTTCCCCGTGTTTTTGGATTATTTGCGTGTTTGTTTTAAATCACGATATATTATTTTATAGCTATGTGAAAACAATTCTCATGATTAAACCCCATATTATTGTTATAACATGACGAACATTAAATTGCAGGGATTTTGATATCATTTTTTTAATGCAATGAAAATGGGAAAAACTGTGTTTCAAGATTATGTATTACGAATTGTATCATGGAACAACCAAAAAACAAGCTAAACTCAAGAAGTAATCGATCAGACGCTGTCTTTCTGTACGGAAAATTGTTAACACGGGGTCTTTTTATCGACCGTCCCCAAAAATACGTATTATACTCGTATCTGTTCCGGGTTTAAAGATATGTATTCAAAAAACGAATGTAAAATTCCACTCTTCTTGCCTTTGGGCGTTGACATTATCCGTGCTATTAAAAAAAAATACACCCAGTATTATAAAGAGGTCCCGGAAGGCGGGTCGATTGCGTGGGGACCAAAGGGGTGGTTTGGTCGCTTGTTTACTGCCCCCCACTGAAAATCAGTTATAAACTGAGTGGGTAGACTTAAATACATTTATTTTTTATTATAATTTTTAAGAAAGGAACTTTGGGGAAAAACCCATTTATTCTAAATAGCTGAGAGTGTCGGTGAAACTTTAAAAAAAGGTGTCAAAGCTCGAAGAGACTGACAAGAAAATTATGACAAAAGACAAAACTGGACATCAACCTTCCAAGAGAAGGGTTTTGCACCAATATGGGCTGCTTTTTTCATTGTGTAGGCTTAAGAAGAGTAAAAGAGATTCAGATTTTTTTCCCTTTGTACAGAAAACACAAATGTGTGCAAACGATACTTTAAATGAGCTATAAATTCTTTCGATGGACTTGGTGTTTTGCCTACTTTAATCCCAAGATAATCCTTTCACTCTACTTGTGTCTAACCTAATAGCAAAACCCAAAATATGTAAGTACACCTCTTGCTTTAGGAGTGTTCGTCCCCAATCAGTTTGGGAGCAAACATTTTTGCACATTTTGTTTCTCCACTGGATGTACTATTTTGTTTTTACGACAATATTCCCGGGTTTGAGCGTTTTTTTTCAACTCCCGTTAGTATTTGAAGATGCCCTTGTTTCGTACCTCATGGATTTAATTTCTATTCATTAAGAAAAAACCTTGACGGAAAAAAACCAAAACTCATGACACAGTCGTCGTGCTATTTTAAAAGAATGGGGTAAATTTTAAAATTCCAAATTTGGCAGAAAAAAACTTCTGACATCAGAAGAAAAAAATACAGATAAAATACATTATACTTCAATATAAAAACCCCACGCCAAACCACGAAAAATTACAGACAAAACTTTGATGAGGAGCCCTATTTTTAAATCAAAAATAAAGTCCCATTTGAAAAAATTGTTATTCACCGATTTAATAGTATATTTAAAGATTCCATCCATGGGGGGGGTTTTTAAACATTTCAATATCATCATCATCTTCTGACGTTTTCTTCATATACACTGCCTTCTCAACCTCAAAAGCTTTTGCTGAGAAGATGCCAAACTCATATTATGGCCACTGCAGATCTTGCAATAAACAGCAATAAACTAAAAATCTTATGGAAAAACCGGGAGAAAACCCAGCTGCCTCTCCTGAAATAAAAATGCTTTAGGTGGCGCATAATACATGGGCTTTTTTTGGCCGTATAAAATCAATTTTGGGAAAAGGATTTACAAATAAAACTATACTGGGAATATATGCTGATGGACTGCCAAATCTTTTCGAAAAGGTTAACAAAAATCGTGTGTACGATTTTTAAAACGTAAGGGAAAGCTCTTATGCTTTGTTTATGAAGCGCTCAAACCGGGTCAAGCCCAAACGACTGCCTTGGTTATATATTACCCCCAAATACAAAACATAATTGCAATCAACATGAAAGTCTTGGAGGGGCATGTTTGTGTGCACTGTAATATACTTGAACTGATTTGTTAAAGATGTTACTGTATTGTCATTTTCGAAAGCTGGAATGAATTTTCTCACACTTTAAAATTTTGCTCTAACAAAAACCGAATAAATAATATGAAGCCCAATGAACCCCTACTGATGATATGCTTTTAAACTGCATGTAAGGGGGCCCAAAATTTAAGTTTTGGTAGGGTTTAGATGGTGCTAGACCCATGTTGAAAAATCCGTTTTTTGAGTCTTTCCGACAGGGTTGGAGAACAAAAAACGTCTTATAATATTGTATTTACGTCAAAAAATCCACATTTTATAGTATGAAAAGCAGTGTGAAACAAAAAAGGCCAATGAAAACGAGCTTTGTATCACGGCTTTGGGTTATTAGTTAGTTTTTGGGGGGTTTTGGGACAAAACACCTGTGGGTGTGTGGAAATTGGGAGAAATGTAAATAAAACTGAATGTATACAAAGCGAAAATTATAATACTGAAAAGGGATTGAAAAACGAAAACTATAAGTAATTTTGTATTTTTTATGTAATATAGCTGGAAAAAATTATTACGAAAATCCAAGGGAACCGGAGAGGGAATTCAAAGATCTATATTACACTCTTTAGAATCACCCATAACTAAAAGGGTTAAAATATTTATAAAATTCATTTATGGGAACATACAAATTTTTTTTGGTATTTTTAATTACATTCCAAAAAACCACAAAAGAATTCATACCCCTTTTTAAATGCCTATGGGGCTAAAAACCCCTTAATTAAAATTTGCTGACGTGTGTAAAATTTTTTTTGGGAAAATTGTTTTAAATTCTTACATATTTAATTGATTTAAAAGTTGTATTGCCAATTTTTCTCTTTTATGTGTTCTGTTGGGGCGCCCAACTACAGTGAAACTGCGCACGGGGAAGTAAATAAGACGCCGGCCAACAAACGCATGTCAGCACAATCTCGTGCTTTGGTAACTATCTGTGCATTGAAGATTAAACACATGGACACAGGTTTTTAAGACTATTAAACCACAATATGTTTGAACTCTTCTTGTTAAGTGACATTGAACATAAAAGTAAAATTGATAAAAAGCCACTTTTTTGCTTTTTGGGCCCAAATTTAAAAAACCCCTCAATTTTTTTAAAGGGGTTTAAATGTGGGTATTTCACTAAAAAAGTGCTATTCTTCTTCAAAAACATGGTACTGTTTTTTATTTTACCGTAGGGGTTTGGAAAAAAATGATAAAAAGAGTGAAGCGCCGTGGGGAACGTCGGGGGAAGAAAATAAACCGCCCGAACAACTATTTTATGCACAATCTCAGTGACTTTGTGTAACTATCTTGCTTGTAGTATTATAACACATGTGACAGCATGTTTTTAAGACTGATAAACCAACAATATGTATACAACCTTCCGTTAAGTGACATTAAATTCCCAAGTAAAATTGATAAAAAGTCACATTTTTGGTTTTTAGGCCAATTAAAATACCCAAATTTTTTTAAACCCCCCAGACGTTTTTTTTTAGTGTAAAATTTTCCCCCAGCGGGGTTTATTTTTTCAGAAAATTAAAAAATTTGCAATGCATTTTAAAAAAAAAACCCTTTTTGAAAACTTTGGATGAAATCTCCTGAGATTTCAGGAAATGCCAAAAAGGTTTGTTGAAGTAAAAAAAAATTTTATACATCATTTTTTCATTTTAACAATTTTAAATTTTTTGTAAAAAAAAAATAAAAAAAACGAGAGCAAAGGCATTTTTGGGCAGACATGAAATAATTTCACGTTGAATACCCAATAAAAGAAATTTAAATTTACAAGATACTTTAGATATTTTAAAAATATTGTACCCTTTGTTGCCAAAAAAAAATTATGCAACCCCAAAAAAAAAAAAAAATTTTTCCCAAAAATACATTGGTATTGAAAAAAATAAAATATGACCAATTTCCCAAATGATTCAAATGAAAAAGTTTATTTATAGATATATTGTTGATTTAAAAAATATTGTACAATTGTTGTAGGCCAAAAAAAATATTATTAACCCAAATAAATAACCGACACCCCCAAAAAGTAGCCTACAAGCGAAAAAATATACAATCTGAAAAATATGCTGTAAGGCCTATACTATATATTATTTATTGGCTAAAATAAAAAATTAATAATTTGGTTATATTTTAAAATTAAATAATAAATATGGGGCTATCTGATATTAACTGCTGTTGTAAGACTATGCAATTGCCCTTTTTGGGTGACAAAGCAAAACTGAACTGAATGTTTTGGCGCTTTTTTTGTTTTGCGCGCTACTTTGCAGAGTTTGCGGTGTACTAAAACGGTTTGACCTCTTGCGCGTGCTGCTATCTCACGGCAATCATGATACAAACTTACAGCTATATCCAGTGCTGCTGAAAAAGTAGCAACTTGAAACCTATTGAAGCGGGGGCTTTTGATATTGAATTTGAAAAGGACTCCTGGGACGTGCAACGCTGGCCCCGGTTCAGGGGAGGCGTGTTAAGGCGTCGCACACGCCGGGGGAGGTAAGGGGAAAATGGGGGTATTCCTGAAAAGTGCATTCTTCTTCTAAACAAGGGGTACAAAGTTTTTAATGTACTCTATTTGGGTTTGGAATTATGATAAAAAGAGTGAAGCGCCGTGCGGAAGCGTCGCGACGCACTCAAAGTCCCAAAACGGCAGTAGAAAAAAGAGGATTTTTCCGGATACGGCTAATCTATTTTTTTTGAAGTAATTTTTCAAAAATAAAATATCATCTGTTCTACCCCCGGGTGGGGTCCAACTTTCATAATTCCCGTTTGCCGCTGCCCCATATCTTCAGTTGTCATAGCCACTTTCTTGGAAATCAATGAAACTTACTGATGAGCAAGTGGCTATAAAGAAACAGCCATGGCCTTTCCAGGGCCCTGAATAATTAGTACGAAGAAAACTTTGGACTCAAAGTCACAGCTGCATGGTCGTTTTTAGCTGCCTAAAAAAAAAAAAAAAATGGTAAAACAAAAACTTGGGTATTTAAACCGAGTTATTGTTTCTTGTAGTTTTTTCTAACTCTCACTTACACGGTCTCTGATTCTAGCCATTTTTTTTATACTGGGAAAACGCTAAAGTCCCCCCGCTTTGATGGATGGGGTTTTTTTTTTTGTAAGTTTTTTTTTTGCGTTTTGTGCGTTTTTTTGCACTTTCCCTTTTTAAAGGGGTTTTTTGGAATGCATTGGGGAGGTGTTGTTTTTTCAATTTCTATTGTTATTTGTTATTGGGGTTTAAAAAATTAAAAAAACTCATTTTAAAACCTTTATTTCGAGATTCTGACAAATTTTTTCAACTTTTTCTTTAAAAAAGGGACTACTCACCAAACCTTAAGCCATGTGAAATCGAACGTTGTAGCCCTACCCGTTTTTTGGGCAGAATCGGCCCAAATTGCGAAAAAAATCGCACCAAAAATTTAAAAAAAAATTTTAAAAATTTTATTTCTATGGTTCTAGCTAAATTTTTTAAATTTTTCTTTCAAAAGGTACTACATCACCCCTAATCTTAAAGTCCCTGTAAAAATGAACGTTCTAGCCCCCCCCGTTTGGTCAGAAACGGCCCCCAAAAGTCAGAAAAAATCCACTAAAAATCGAAAAAAAACGTAAAAGTACGATATTTATGAAAATATTTCTTCGATTTTTTCCCCCCAAAAAAATACACCCCTAAAATTCAAGAAAAAAGAAGGTCCGGTCAAAATTTTTATCAGATCGCGTATGCCTTTGCCCGGAATCGACGAACAAACAGACGGAAAAACAAAAAAAAAAAAAAAAAAAAAAAAAAAAAAAAAAAAAACACCCGGCTAAAATGATTTTTGGGGGTCTGTGAAATTGAAATCTTCGCTTCCGCTCGCTACGCCGCCGCTCATCCAAAAAACAAAAAAAAATTTAACTTTTTTTTTAGACCCTTATTTAAATTCCTTATAATAATTCTATTTCCCTGTATGATTTACCCCCAAGCACCCTTTTTAAATATTAAATACTCGTATCAAGTGTAAAAGATAATTATTTTGAAAATTCCATTAATTTTTCCTTTTTTGGGAAATTCCCCAAAAAAAAATGTCGGGAATTTTCACATCACAGACGAGTGAATATTTGAAAACTAGTTTGTAAAGCCAGAGCAAAGAATGAAAATGGCCCAAAAACGGCATACGGGAAAAAGTGAGCGACGAATAGCTGAATGGGGAGACAAGTATAGATTGACCTTGAGCATCGTACACAAGACGGTTGTGGCGAGGCGAGATTGTGCAATCGACTGCGGCAAAATTTTAAACCCCCCGCAACAACGCCGCCCTGCGGTTGCCAACTGATGGGCAAAGCTTGCGCTTCGGACGTTTTGTAGATCTCGCATGGGAGACAAAAAAAAGGTAAAAAAGGACAAAGAACAGAAAGGTAAAAATTGGGAAAGTTCCCCTTAAAAAGCGGGAAGCTTTTTGTGCATCGTGTCGTAAGAAGCATGATTTTTTTCCTTTGTTGTTTAAATGACAATTGTGCTCAATCTTAAAAGCGTTCAAAGTTTTATGGCTGCCCTCTGATTGCTGGATTAAAATTATGAAAAAAAGATCTGGGGTCCCTTTCAATGCACATTAAGGGTTGGTTTAAACGGGGGTATGGACATAGAATTAAAGATACTTGGAAAAGACCCCCACTTCCTTTTTGCTAAGACTTTTTTTTATTGAAAAAAATTAAAGGAAACGTTCAATCTTTGAATTGATTTTATACTTTAGGAGAAGTTAACATTTATCTCCAAATATAAATAAGTCGTAAAAAAGTACACAAAAAGAAATTATTATCTACAAACGTACAACATCCAGGGTATAAACAAAAAATCTAAATTTTTACAGCCTATAATTCCAGTAGGACCAACTAAATGGCTTTAATTTGTGCAAGAGTACCCATGTGTTTGGGGTTTGGGGTTACTGTGTCCTGAGCTCTCTGTACTCCCTCAAAAAATGTCTTGTTTTTTTTTCAACATTCTAAAAAGGATTGGATCGCCCGTTCCAGCATACTTTTCTTTTTGGGAAACGACTCAATGTAAGACTTGACAAAAAGCTATGTCATCAGAAGTTCAGCATTTTCAGACTTTCATCAGGGTTTACACTGTGTATAGTTGGACGAGAGGACAGCTTCATCATTCTGAAACCAGGGAAAAAAAGGTTTTCATACAGTATTGCCCTTAGAACAAACTTCAAATAACTGAAACATTACTTGTTGTAAAAATGATTTTGTTACAAAGTCAGGTTCCATCACAAAAATTAATTTTTTTAGGGAAAACCCAAAATTCCCGTTTTTAAATTTGTTTTCGTTTTACGTTTTTTTTAGGGTACGTCCTAGTACCAAAGTCTTTGGAAAATGAACAGGAAATTTTAGGGGTAATAGTACCGTTTGCCAGTACGGTAATAATCTCTGTTGGTATGGTGTGTGAAAAAAAAATGAGTTATAGGGGTAGGATACTTTGTACTTGTAGTAAGAAAAACGATTTTAACCAGGCATAGGCCTAGGTAACCTAGGGCTATTTAAAAAAGAGTTTTAAACACAGGATGCGGGTATAAATAATAATAAAATAATGTCAAAATAAATTAATCATGAAAAAACGTTTATACTATCGAAGTGAAACGTCGAGAAAATTATCGAGCTTATTCCACGCAAGATGGATGCAAAAGGACCAAAAAATCTGGTGGAACGAAAGCTTCGTACTTCCCATGCTGTCAAGTGATCGTAAATTTTTTTACGATACTAATGTACTCGGGGGCGTTTGGGTCAAATTGAACACATGCACGTCCAAAATGAACTCTTACTTTCCTCCTCATTTTCTCTGAAAGCAAAATATTTTACCATTAAAATTTAAAATTAATAAATCATATTTTTTTTTTTTTTTTTCATTTTTATTAAATTGGGTCATTATTTTCATTAAAACCCTTGTTCATAGGGATTGATTTGGGACTGGTAGGGGTTTCTGGGATTGTTATTTCCCTTTACAAAATTAAAAAAAAAGATTAATTAATCGTATTGAAGGGAAATGAATTTTTATTCCGGTGCTTTAAGGGGAATCATCACCTAACCGAGTGGAAAATAACTAACTGTGCTGTTGATCTGTCGCTGGGAAATCTGCCTTTGAACACGATGCTTACACAGCTTACCAAAGTTCAGGGTTTTGGCCCCCGCCAAGGGTGCGGGTAAAAAAAAGGAACTACGTGTAGGGCCCTTTTGCTGAAAAATGTTGGGTGGGAAGTTAAACGAGTGAGGACGCAACTGCAACACTTGGGGTTTCAACCAGCCCTTGATATTAGTAGGATTTGCGGTGTTCTTTGAACAGTACAATAATCATTGCATATAATATGCGGTTTTAGAGAATGCCCTTCGGCTAGGTGGTGTTTTTTTTGGTGGGGAAAAAGAAAGAGACCAACAGCTTACCTTTTAAACAAGTGGGCAGCTGCGTGAAGGGCTGGTTAACATAATATTTACAAAACAAGATCACAATGTCGTACGTTTCGGCCAAACCCGGGCCCGGTCACCGACGTTTAGAGTTTTCTCTAAAAGGAAATATTTTTTTGTTAACCAGCCACTTCACGCGCTGCCCACTGTTTTGGTAAGCTGTTGGGCTCCTTTTTTCTTTCCCCAACCCCAAACCATTGTATATAAAATTGTTTTTGATTACGGTACGCGGGATCCCTTTTAACAGTGAGGAACTGAGGTGAGCGAACATTTTTACTTTCCCAAATTTTGTTGTTTTGGACACGTCAAGAAAATTTTAAATTTAAGTGGTTTTAAATTTTTTTTAAAAACAATGATAACTCGCATTATTTCCCCAAAGGGTTTATCAAAACAAGTTTCTATAATCTGAAATCCCAAACATTCTTGTGACAATGTTCAAATGTCAACAGCGGCTATTATACGCGCTTTTACCTGCCCCGCAAGGGGTCAGCGCCGCATCCCAAAGTCGACTCCTAGCGATGACGTTTCACCCACCACTTCAAAAAAACACTCCCGCTAACTTCCAAACCGAAACCTCCGCTTTAATTCTATTTTCGAGCTCTATTTAATCTTACGACAACTCAAATTTAATTTTAAAAAAATAGAACCTGTTTAAAATCTCTTTAACCCTGACACCCCTTTAAACATAGGGTACCCAAATTTTTTTTCAGACATTTTTAAAAAAAATGATTTTGCCTAAAGTAGGAAAAAAAAAATTTTGGCCATCTTGTTTTTTTTTGTTTTTCTAGTGACTAGTGCACTAGAAAATAAAATTGACATTGAGCCTAATTCTGAAATTTTTTTCACTGATGTAAAATTTGGGATGAGGTAGGCGTGGCCTAGGGCTTATTGTTTTGGAAAAAAATTCTATGGCTGCAATTAATTTCACACACAAACATTCAAAAATTTTGACTTCAGATTCAAATTTAACAAAAACAAATTTGGATAATTTGAATAGGGTGGGGACCCCTTTGTTTGGGACTTGAAAATTTTTACGTAAAAAATTTTATGAAAAAAATTTTAAATTATTAAAATTTTCAAGAGCCCCTGCTTGAAAAAATTTTTAAGTTTTTTTTTTTATTATGTTTTTTAATTATGCGTTGGTATTTGGTATTTAGTATTTGGCTAGCCTCTTGCACAGCAATAGGCCTAATGCATGCTGGGGCCCCAGCCCAACAGAGGGATTACATAGGCCCCCGAAGTTTTTTCAATGTGGAAGCTGGTCACATTCAAATAGAACCCGCAAAAGAAGGTCAGAACTTTTTATTTTTGTAGGTTGTAGGCCCATAGGGAATAGTCGGTTAGGCCTTAAAACCCGATAAAAAACCATCTTTTAAATTGCCAAAGCTAAGGGGTTTTGCAGAACTTAAAAGCCAAGGGGAGGGAGGGCTACCCAGTGGAATGGAAAAAAACCGGGGGAAGCATTACTTTGGTGTAAGGTCTTCGCCTCCAATTAGTCCTTTGGTACCGTATTGTAAAAAGCGTAAAAATGTATTTTCACAAGAAATTTTTTTTTTCGATTGCCTCATAAAAAATGGCGGTTATAATTCAGAGATTTCGAAGGCCTGCAGAAAATTTCATCGCAATTGGGGTTCGGCTTAGCCGGAAACGTGTTTAAAAAAAGCAAAAATACTAAAAAAAATCTGGATTTTTTTTTCCAGTGGTGAAAAGGAATCTTTGCTTCGCTCCTACCTCATCCAATAATTAACATTGGGTGTATTTTTTTCATTTTGAATAAAATTTTAGGCCCTAATATGTTTTTTGTTGTTTTTTTTTTCCCTCTTCATGTTGGATACTATCCCAATTTAAATTCAACATTTTTGTCTAACGATTATTTTTTAATGTAGCCCCTAGGGGTATTTTGCTATTTGCAAAATTGCAAGAAAAAAATTAATCAAAGATATTTATATTAGACCTATTCCCCAACCCCCAGCCTGAAACCCCCTGTAGGGGCCAGGCCTAGGAAATCCCTTTATAGAAATAAAAAATTTTTTTTGGATGAGCGTAGCGAGCGAAACGAAGATTCCTTTCACTACACTGGGGAAAAAAAAACCGGAAGTTTTTTTTTTTTTTTTTCTTTTGTTTTTTTTGTATTTTGTCGTTTGTCCCCCCGTTTCCGGCTAAACCCATACCCCGATTGCGGTGAAATTTTTGGAGGCCCTTCGAAAACTCTGAACTTTGAACTCCAAGTTTTTGAGCGCAATCGGAAAATTTTTTCTCTGAAATCGAATTTTTAAAGATTTTTTTCAATTTTTTAAAAAAATTTTTTCGACTTATAACACCTACATGCTTTCCGATTTTATGATTTTTCACAGAACCTTTATTTTTGAATTAAGATATTTTTGTGAAATTTGAGCGCAATTGAAAAAAATTTTATCATAAAAATCGAAATTTTACAGGTTTTTTTTTTTTTGTAAGAATTCTTTGATTATAACACCTACATCTTTATCCGATTGTAATGATTTTTTTTGCAGAAATTTTTTTTTTATGAATTTAATAATTGTGTAAAATTTTAGCGCAATCGAGAATTATTTCTATAAAAAACGCAATTTTCGATTATTTTAAAAAATTTCGATAAATTAAAAAAAATTAAAAAAATTAAGTTAATTTTTTTAATTTTAATTTAATTTAATTTTAAAAAAAATTTTAATCATAAAGATTTTGTCACAGAACAACAGAAAAAATTTGCTAAAAACATGGCAGCTCAAGCACCAAATTACGCTCAAAAAAACCAACAACCGGCGGACTTAAAGGTTTTCCTAGTTTTTTAATATTAAAATACAGTTCAAAAAACAGATTAACAAACCTTGAAATTTTTTAAGATTATTTTTTTTTTATGAAAAAATTCCCAAAAACTACCACAAAAGTTGCCAAAAGCAAAGATGATTGTTTTTTTACAGACAAAACGATGGTAAGAACCAATCCTTCTATCTGCCAAAAATTTTAAATTGTTCAGGAGAGCATTAAAAATGTTTGAAAAAAAATAACTATTGGCGGGGGCAGATAGGAGATCTTGATTAAGGTAGTACTATATCACACACATAACAAAAAATTTAGAAAAAACGCCAAAATTACACACTCAAAAAAAATGGATCTAAAAAAAGGGCCAAAGCTCATCTACCCTTCCACATTTGCGCATTCTTAATTCATAAACGTCAGTGTCCCATAAAAAGCATCCTCCCAAAAGCTTGGCAAAATAGAATTTCGATTATTAATTTAAACGAAAAAGTTCATCCAAATTCTTTTTTCTAATTAAAAAAACGTAATAACATGCAAAATTTTTTTTTGCCAAGCTTTTCGAGGATGCTGTTTTTGGGACCCCTGTCGTTTATGAATTAAGAATGCCAAAAGTGGAAGGGGAGATGATTGGGCCCTTTTTTTTTAGTCTCATTTTTTTTTAGTGTGTAAAGGGTTTTTTGTATTCTACAAGTTTTTTTTATGTGGTGATCTCATTACTTTTTTAAGTTCCCTTGAAAATTATTGTTAAAAAAAATAATTTTATCAAAGTTTATTTTAATTTCTATGGATTAGCAAAAACAATATAGGATGTAAAATATTAGACCCGGGGTTCATGTACATTTGGGTAAGGGTATAACCATGGTTTTTAACGACGGATAAGGCGGACCCCAATTTTTGAGTTTTGTGGGAGATACTGTTGAAAAAAGCAATTTAAAACGAAATCTTTTTTTTGACACTTTAAAAAAATGCGTATGCAAAGAGCTCGAAAAAAATTTATATTTATTCTAGATGGCTGCCTTTTATAATCGAAAGACGAGTTGCGTGAAATGATTTGTTTTTGCAATTATGTAAACAAAAAAGATGGCAAACGCATATTTTTTTGACACCTCTTCGACATTGTGTTTGTTGTATTGTGTGCAGAACATTTGTGCTGGGGCCTGGGTTGGCAGGCTTGCCAAAAATTAATGTAAATAAAAAATTTTTTTCTAGTCCTATAGCCTAAAGGAAATTTGACCTCCTGTTGATTATAAAAAATTTTCTACACTGGGCCTAGGTCAGGGCCGGTTTCTATTTGTTTTATGAGGTATAATGACAACTTTTCTCATTTTACACATAGAAGCAAAATTTTAAAAAGTCCGCCATTTTTTTCGTATCGCACTTTCCCGCCGTACTCTGTTATACCGCAACAAATGTCAAATAACTTGGTTCTGTTGATTGTAAAAGGCTTATTTTTAAAAAATTTTTTGGAAGCCTTCCCAAAAAACTTTTTCAACTTTTTTTTTCAAAAGAGACTATAATACTATAACCTTAAGTCCATGTAAAATATGAACATTGTGTCCCCCCCCCGTCTGGTCAAGAATGCGGGCCGACGTATTAGATGTAAGTACAGTAGTAGAGTAGTAGGAGTAGTAGCTAAAATCCTTAAAATGATTTTGAGCATGTTTAAGCCTTTTTTCACCAGAAGGAATGGTCGTACCCCAATAAAATTTGGATGTGTTGCAGGTACCTAAATCCCCTCGATTGTGTAGTTTTCAAGTTCACATCACTTTAATGAGGGTGGTAACCCCTCGAAATCCCCCCAAACTCGCTTGGTGTATAAGGTGCTTGAGTGTGTAGCCACCGCGGTTTGGGCTGGGGCGCCCTAACGGGCCCCTAGATCTCTTTTTTGGAGATTTTAAGCTTTTTAGATAGGACTATTAACATCAAAAAATTCAAAAAAATTTGTGTATCCATAGACACAAAATCCATTTTTTTCAGTAAATGGCAGAAAAAAGGGTTTTGGGTTTTCACCTCGATAGTTTTTTTAAATAGGTTGTGTGATACAGGGTATATTGGTAAGCCAAAGTAACCCTACTTTTTTAATTCTAAAAAAAATTCCAAAATACTCAAATTTCAAAACATTTTATGTTTTTTTTTTGGATAACTCAAATTTAAAATAGATATATATTCTTCAAAAAAATCCCAATTTTAAAATTTTTTAAAATTTCTTAATTTTTTTAAATTTTCAAAAATTTTTTAAATTTTTTAAATTTTCCAAAAAGTGGCCCAGTTTCAAGTTACGACTTCATAATTGCCCACATATTTAAAAAAAACCATAAAAGTGAGCGGCGCGCGTGGACGTATTAGAGTGTCGAAATGAGAAAGGTTAATGGTAATTAAGGGGAGCTGTCAAGTAATAAATGCCTAGGGCCTATACACCTATTGAGTTGCACCCCCCGGCCTGTATGGGGGTAGTAAATTAACTTATTTAACCCCGGGACCTCCTTTAAATTTCCCCCTTCAAACATTTTTTGGCTCCATTTAAATTTTTTTCCTGCAAGAGGGGAAAAATACGATTCTTCGAAAAAAGTTCTTCCCCCTACCATCCCGCAGGGGAAACCATCCGAGTCTCGACTATCCTATCCTTTCCCGGAAAAAATTTTTTGGAAAGTTTTAATTTAATCCTGGGTTAGACGTTGGAGATCCATCCCATTTCTTAAGTTGGCTTTCTATGAGCCCCAGGGTTTTCCACGTAGGGATACGCAATACCCCCCCTGGTCGTGAATGCCTACGTAATATCGTGAAAACGTTTCGCTGTCGAACCTTTTTAAAGCTGGGCTTTTGACAAAAATCCGATTTAAATTTTTATTTCGTGGAAAAAAGGGGCATTTGTAATCTGTGCCCGGCCTTTTCTTCAGTTTTTTCACAGCTTCATTTAATTTTTCCGTTGTCTAAATTTATCAGGGGGTTCCAGTTTCTCCCTTCTCTTCGCGTCATACCTTTCTTCAAATCAAAATCGTGTAAGATTCATCAACACTGCTGGGCATTTGGGTCAAAAAAAATTGGACTGGGATCCTTTTCTTTTTTTTAAAAGCAGAAAAATTATTTAAGCCTGTGATCGACCAGTGTACAAAGTACATTGTAATGCCTTATTAGAGGTATGTAGGCCTAAATCAAATTTAAAAAAAAGAAAAAATCAAGAAAATGCCCAGGGCCTAATTTAAAAACTACAAAAACCCAAAAATATTTTAAATGGCTACACTTAAATTTAACTGTTCCTTTAAAAACATAAATTTTTTTTACATGGGCCCCAAGGGGAAGAAATAATTTTTAAATTAACCCCCCCATTTAGGGGTTTTGTTGAAAACACTTTAGGCTAGCCTAGACGCTACAAAACCGCAAATTATGATGTAGGCCTAAATAGGCCCAAATTTTTAAAAAATCATGCATTTGGTGCATTTAAAAAAGTAAGTGGGGCCTATCTTAAGCCTGAATGCAATTTGACCAGAAAACTTAACAATTCAAACACTTTTTTAAAATTATTAGGCCTTGTCAAGGTGCCTTTTTTGGGTAATTGTGAAGAATCACTCAGCGATAGGGGAATGCTTTGGTATAGTGCTAGCTTTGTTGTCTGGGTCCAGGGGGGGGCAGAGCTCTGTGGGGTTGGGGGGCTATTTAGTTGTGCAGCAAATTTCATTTTTAGAAATCCGTTTCCGGATAGTTGGTTTTGGGAACTTCTTTGGTTGGAGGGTCCAAAATAAAATTCTTGTTTTTGCTGTTTTATTAACACAAAAAACATCGTTCCTTACGACCGCACTTGCGCTACTGACAAGAGTGACACTTGACAAGCCGGCCGGTTGATCGTCGGGAAACCGGCAAAGTGCGGGAAAAACCACGAGCAACTCCCAGTCATTAGGCTACGGTTTCGTTTGCGAAATTGCGATTGCGCAGCATAAAAAAAAAACGCGGTAAGCTAAATCGTTTGAATGTGTTTAAATTTTTAAAAGGGGCTAAACGTGAAAAAAAACTCCCCGTTTTTCCCAATCCCTAGCCCTTTATATTTATAATAGAAACTTTAAAGGTTTTGTAGTTTTTGTTTGTATTGTATTTTGGTTTTTGGAGTACAGTAGGCACCTACCTATTTAGGCCGGAGTGAATAACATGATTATTGGATGAGCAAAGCGAAGACTTCATCTCACTTGGCCCCTACGTGGGAAAAGAAAGAAAAATGGCTTGGGGTTTTGTTTTTGTCTGTTCGCTCTCTACCGGGCAAACGGCATAGGCTTTTGCGATCTTGATGAAAATTTGAGGGTATCTTCAAAATCTTTTTAACTTAGACCTGCCACTTTTTGGTAGCCTATTTCCTCAAGGTAATTCCTCAAGGATAGAAGTCAGAGAGTTAAGGTAGGAGGGGAACTGTCGGATGAGATAGCTAGGTGACATCAGGAGTACCACAGGGAAGTGTGTTTGGGGTCCTCCTCTTAAACGATTTAGCGGAGGACATGGGAGCGATAGTGAGATTATTCGCAGATGGCTGCGTTATTTATCGGGTCATTAAAAGCGATGAAGACGTAGGTAAAATTACGGAAAACATAGAATTACTGGGACTATGGACCCCCAAAGGAATGCAATGAGCCTGAATACAGGGAAAAGTAAGTGGATTAGGTTCACAAGGAAAAGAGAAGGAATAGTGAATGGGGAAGGATACTCCTTGATGGGAAAGGACCTAGAGAGAGTAGAATTTAAATTTAAGTACCTGGGGGTGTGGCTGAAAAGTAAAATTAAAAGGGAAGATATGGAAAAATGTAGGTAGGTACGTAACTAAAGAGGATTTAGGGTTCTAAAATTCGTGGTGAGAACACTAAAAGGGGGTAGTAGGGACCTTAAGGGTAAAGCGTATAAGACCAATGTTGAAATACGCAGGGTCAATTTTGGGGCCCGTACAGAAAAAGGGGAAGTAATGGGATTAGGCCTAGAGGCTGTACAAAGAAGGGCGGCAAGGAGAGTGCTAAGCCAAAAGGGGAAAACTTGGAGAGAACGCTTGTCAATGGGAGGATGGTAAGAACATATGAAGCGTTACAGGCATGGTCAATGATCTAGGTGGGAGAAGCTAGAGGACAGAAGGAAAAATGACAGGTGAGAAAAATGTATAGAGTCCGAGGAACGATGAAGGCTGGACAGAATAAATAAATATTTAAAAGAAGCTTTTATACAATGCTAGGGGATTAACACATGGAAGTAGTGAGAGGGGAATCTTGGAAAACAGACGTAGGGAAGTTTTACTTCATGGAAAGGACACCGACAGTGGTGGAATGGAATGGCCTGACTGAAGGGTTTTGTGGGGGAAAAAAAAAACAGTTAAAGCATTCAAAATAGCCTAAAGCAACTGCCGAACGGAAAACCTGCTAGAGAGGAAGATGCAATGCAATGCAGAAGATCCAGGGTTCGATTTCCCGCTAAAGTCAAGTAGTTTTTTAACTTCTGTTTTTGGACTTAAGTCCATCAGTTCTTGTCTTAGGAGTTTGTAAACGGTGACTTTGGAGCCGTCCTAGCAACGAAGCACATAATAAATTTCGAGTTGTTCTGATCGGCCTTGTTGATTCTGGCGTTGATTCGCGGGTGTTCGCACTGTCCATACCACTGATTGCTGTATTTCCTATTAAAAAATATCGATCTTTGGTTGGTTATCGCTCCCACGTCGATTACGTCGGGGGGGCCTGCAGGGTTTTCATGGTCGCTTTGATTTAAAGTCCCCCACTGAAAATCAGTTATATAACTGAGTGGGCAGACTCTAAATAAAATTTATTTTTTTATTTATTTATTTTATTTATGAGCATTAAAGAACTGAAGGAATAAAAGAAAAAGATGATGAGAAGAGATGAGATGAAAGGGTGCCAAGGGGGAAGAAACCCAAGAAAACCCAAAGGGGGGATAAGAAATAAAATTTAAGAAAAAAAACCTACCACCGATCTACACCCCGTTTCATTACTGGCATCCTACCTGGACCGCCTTCTTTTTCGACCAACCGATTGAAATTAAGCGAAACATGTAATACGTTACCTGTATTCGACCAACCTCTAAGGCCGTTTACGGACACAATTAAACAACAAAACACAACAAAGGACTACGGCTCCACTTCATTTTGCGCCTTGACTTTGCGGTTAAGTTGAAAGCTTCGTTTCACCAGATCAAATTTGTTTTGTTACGAGATGTGAAATGGGAAAAGGGATCACCACGGTCATGGACGTGTTTGATTGCTTGAAAAACGTGGCCTCAGTCTCATTCTCATTCTCAATTTTGACGTCATCAAAAATCGGTGACGTCAGAAAACAATGTACGAAGGGTCCGATCGAGACTGAGAACGGGAATGAAACCAAGCAACGAAATAACCACACTCGTATTCATTTTTATTAGGGCCTACTGAAAAAAGGCGGGCCTCGGGAGACGATCGAACTAAAACACTTCCAAATCACGTTTAGTAACCAAATAAGTAATTAATAAGTTAAAAAGAATAATTTTATAAA
>JAMZAV010007164.1:0-33080 GCA_024449915.1 Sweltsa coloradensis | reverse complement strand
TTTTAAATTTTAATTAATGCGATTAAGTGACCGATAAGTCGTGCAGGAAGGAATTTTGAAAATTTTTTTAAACTTTTTTTTTACCTTAACCCCCCAAAATTTTGGGGTTTTTTTTTTTTTGGGCTTAAACCACCCTTTTAAAGCCCCTTTTTTTTCAAATTCCCTCTTTTGGTTCAACGCATGGTTTGGGCGTTTGATTTAATTAAAATTAAAATTGTTAATTTGCATTAATGACCGATAAGCCCTGCAGGAAGGAATTTTGGAATGAATAATTTTTTTCAAACCATAATGTTGTTGGCTAACACCTCTAGCCGTTATATTTTTGGTTCAACGCATAATTTGGGCGTTATGAATTAATTAAAAATTTTAATTGTTAATTTAAAATGCGAAAAAGTCCCGGATAAAGTCTGTGGGAGGAATTTTGAACTGAAATAATTTTTTTTACAAAACATAATGTTTTTTTCTAACACCTCTACCGTGGATTTTTGGTTAAACGCTGGTTCGGCGTTTATGAATTATTAAAAAAATTAAAATTGTTAATTAATGGTTTAAGTGACCGATAAAGTCTGCTAAAGGGAAAATTTAAAACTAAAATAACTTTTTTTACAACATAGTTGCTACAAAACCCTCTAGCCGTTAAAATTTTTGGTTCAACGCATGGTTTGGCGTTTGAATTAAAAAAAAAATTAAATTGTTATTATCATTAATGACCGATAAATCGTGCAGGAAGGAATTTTTAAACTGAAATAACTTTTTTTACTAACATATTGTTGTTGGCTAACATTTCTAGCCGTGAGATTTTTGGTTCAACGCATGGTTCGGGCGTTATGAATTAATTAAAAATTAAAATTGTTTATTAATGCGATTAAGTGACCGATAAAGTCGGCAAAAGGGAAAATTTTAAAAACTGAATAATTTTTTTTTACAAAACATAATGTTGTTGCAAACACCTCTAGTCGTTATTTTTTGGGTTTTAAACGCATGGTTTGGGCGTTATAAATTTAAATTTAAAAAATTTAAAAATTTGGGGTTTTTTAATAAAATAAAATGCCAAATAAATTCGTGCAAAAGGGAAAAATTTTCGGTTTGCTCACTTTTTTATAAACAAAAGATTATTGGCTAAAACCTCCAGGAAACTTTTAGGGTTAAAGGGCTAATTTTGGGCGTAATGAATTAATTAAAATTTTCATTGATTTAATTGTAAAAAGTTCCAATAAAGCGTCAGGAAAAATTTTCGAGTTTGACCCCCTATTTTTTATAAAACATAAATTATTGGGCTAAAACCTACAGCAAACATTTTTGGGTTTTCCCGGTTTTTGGCGCAAGAAATTAAAAATTAATTTTTGTTAATTAATTGTATAAAAGTGACCAATAAGTCGTGCGGAAAGGAATTTTTCGAGTTTGAAAAACTTTTTTAAAAATATAAATAAATATTGGCTACAACCTACAGAAAACATATTTATGGTTCAAAGCATGGTTTGGGCGTAAGAAAAATTTAAAAAAATACAAGTGTAAATTAAATATATAAGTGCCCAAATAAAGTCGTGCAGAAAAAATTTTCGAGTTTGGACACTTTTTATAAACAAAGATTATTGGCTACAACCTAAAAAACTATTTAGGTTCGCTTTGGTTTGGGCGAATGAATTTAATTAAAAAATTACAATGTTAATTAATTGATAAAGTGAAAAAATGTGCGGAAGGAAATTTTTTTCGAGTTTACCCTTTTTATAAAACATAAATTTTGGCTAAAACCTAAACAAACTATTTAGGGTTAAAGGCTTGGTTTTGGCGAATGAAAAAATTAAAAATTACAATTTTTAAATTAATTAAAAGTGAAAAAAAATCGGCGGGAAGGAAATTTTCGAGTTTACATTTTTATAAAACAAGATTTTTGCAAACAACCTACAAAAACAATTTAGGGCGGGTTTGGTTTTTTGGGCGAATAATTAATTAAAAAAATACAATTTTTAAAAAAATTTAAAAATTTTCCCAAATAAAGTGGCAGGAGGAAATTTTCGAGTTTAAACCTTTTTATTAAAACTAAATTTTGGCTACAACCTCAAAACATTTTGGTTCAAGGTTTGGGTTTTGGGGCGAATAAATTAATTAAAAAATAAAATGTTAAAAATTTTAAAGTGACCAAAAAATTTGGCGGGAAAAGGAAATTTTCGAGTTTAAAAATTTTTATATAACATAAATTTATTGCTACAACCTCAAAAAAATTTTTTGGGGTTAAAGGGTTTGGGTTTGGCGAATAATTTTTAAAAAATTTAAAATTGTAATTAATTGTTAAATGACCAATAAAGCGGGGGCGGGAAGGAAATTTTCGGTTTAAACACTTTTTAATAAACATAAATTTTTTGGGCTACAACCTTGGGGGAAACATTTTAGGGTTCAAGGTTTGGGTTTGGGCGAATAAATTATTTTAAAATTAAAATTTTTAATTAATTGTATAAAGTACCAATAAAGTCTGCAGAAGGAATTTTCATTTTAAACACTTTTTTAAAAACATAATTATTGGCTAAACCCTTTCGAAACATTTTTTTGGTTCAAGGTTTGGTTTTGGGCAAAATTTTTAAAAATTCAATGTTAATTTAAATTTGTATAATGACCAAAAAGTTGCGGAAGGAATTTTTTTGACCACTTTTTTATAAACATAAAATTATTCTCAACCTACAAACATATTTTGGTTAAAGGCGGGTTTTGGGCGAAAATTAAAAAAATTTACAAGTTAATTAATTGTATAAAGGGGACCAAAAAAGTGTGCGGAAGGGAAATTTTTTGAGTTTGCCACATTTTTTTAAAAAACATAAATTATTCTACAACCTAAAGAAACTTTTTTGGGTTAAAAGGGCTGGTTTTGGGGCGAGAAAATTAAAATTTACAATTTTTAATTAATTGTTAAAGTGACCAAAAAAGTGTGCAGGAAAAAATTTTGGTTTGCCACTTTTATATAAAATAAGATTATTCTACAACCTAAGAAAACATATTTTGTTAAGGCTTGGTTTTTGGGCGAATGAAATTAAATTAAAAATTTACAATTTTTTTAATTAATTTGTATAAAGTGCCAATAAGTGTGAGGAAAAAAATTTTCAGTTTGCCATTTTTTTATATAAACATAAGATTATTCTACACCTCCACATTTTTTGGGTTAAGCTTGGTTTTGGCGAATTTTAAATTTAAAAAATTAAAAATTGTTAATTAATTGTATAAAGTGACCAAAATTTGGCAGGAAGGAATTTCGAGTTTACCACTTTTTTAAAAACATAAGATTATTGCTAAAACCCTCAAAACTTTTTAGGTTAAAGGCGGGTTTTGGGGGCGAATGAATTAATTAAAAATAAAATGTAAAAATTGTTTTAAAAGTGACCAATAAAGTGTGCAGGAAGGAATTTTCGAGTTTACCACTTTTTAAAATAAGATTTTTGGGGCCTAAAACCCTAAAAAAATATTTAGGTTCAAGCTTTTTTTGGGGGGAAATGAATTAAATTAAAAAATAAATTGATTAATTGTATAAGTGACCAAATAAAGTGTGCGGGAAAGGAAATTTTTCGAGTTTCCACTTTTTAAATAAAACATAGATTTGGGGCTACAACCTCCCAAAAAACATATTTAGGTTCAAGGCTTTTTTTTTGGGGCGCAAAGGAATTAATTAAAAATTCAATTTTTAATTTTAATTGTATAAGTGACCAATAAGTGTGCGGGGAAGGAAATTTTCGAGTTTGCCCTTTTATAAAAACATAAGATTTTTGGGCTACAACCTCCAAAAACAATTTTTGGGGGTTTAAAAGGTTTGGTTTTGCGAAATGAATTAATTAAAAATTACAATTTTAAATTAATTGTTAAGTGACAAATAAAGTCTGCGGGAAGGAATTTTCGGTTTGGCCACTTTTTATATAAATAAGATTTTTTCTAAAACCCTCAAAAAAATATTTAGGGTTCAAGGTTTGGGTTTTTGGCCAATGAATTAAATTTAAAAATTACATTTTTTAATTAATTGTATAAAGTGCCCAAAAAAGGTGCAGGAAGGAAATTTTCGATTTTACCACTTTTTTTTAAACAAAAGTTATTGCTACAACCTCCGAAACAATTAGGGGTTCGGTTTGGGTTTGGGCGAATGAATTAATTAAAAAATAAATGTAATTTAAATTGTATAAAGTGACCAATAAGTTGCAGGAAGGAAATTTTGGGGGATTTGACCACTTTTATTAAACAAAGAATTGCTAAAACCTCAGAAAACTTTTTAATGGTTCAGCTTGGTTTGGGGCGAATAAAATTAATTAAAAAATACAAGTGTCAATTAATTGTATAAAGTGACCAATAAAGTAGTGCAGGAAGGAAATTTTTTCGATTTTGCTCACTATTAATAAACATAAATTTATTGGCTAAAACCCCCCAAAACATATTTAGGGTTCAAGGTTGGTTTTTGGGCGTTAAATTATTAAAATACAATGTTTTAATTGTATAATACCAAAAAGTTTGCAGGAAAAATTTTCGAGTTTGCTCCTTTTTATAAACTAAGATTATTGGCTACAACCTCCAAAACATATTTAGGTTCAAGGCTTTTTTGGCAATAAAATTAAATTTAAAAAAAATTTCCAATTGTTTTAATTGTATAAAGTGCCAATAAAGTCGGCGGAAGGAATTTTCGGTTTGATCACTTTTATTAAACAAAAATTTTATTGGGGGCTACAAAATAAAACATTTTTTGGTTAAGGCTTTTTTGGCGAATAATTAATTAAAAATTTTAAAGTTAAATTAATTGATAAAGTGACAAAAAAATCGGCAGGAAGGAAATTTTCGATTTTGCCCACTTTTTTTTAAAAATGTTATTGGCACAACCTACAGAAACATTTTATGGTTCAAGGCTTGGTTTTGGGGCAAAAGAATTAAAAAAAAATTTTACAATTGAATTTAATTTGTATAAAGTGACCAATAAAGTCGTGCAGGAAGGAAAATTTTGGGGAGTTTGAAAAATTTTTTAAAAACTAAGATTATTGGGCTAAAACCCTCCCAAAACATATTTAGGGTTCAAAGTTTTGGTTGGGCGTAAGAATTATTAAAAAATAAAAGTTAAAAAAAAATTGTAAAAGTCCCCAATAAAGTGTCCGGAAAGGAAAATTTTCGAGTTTGACCACTTTTTATATAAACATAAATTTTATTGTCTACAACCTACCAAACTATTTTTGGTTCAAGGCTTGGTTTTGGCGAAGGGGAAAAAATTTAAAAAAATAAAAGTTAATTAAATTTGTTAATGCCCAAATTAGTGTGCGGGAAGGGAATTTTTTTCGATTTGCCACTTTTATATAAACTAAGAAAAATTGCAAAACCTACACAAACATTTTAGGGTTCAAGCTTGGTTTTGCGAAATAAATTTAAATTTAAAAAATTAAATTTTTTAAATTTAAATTTGTTAAGTGCCCAATAAAGTCGTGCGGGAAAGGGAAAATTTTCGATTTGGGGACCTTTTTATATAAACAAAAGATTTTGGCTCAACCACAGCAAACATATTTAGGGTTAAGGCTTTTTTTTGGGCAAAATGAAATTAAATTAAAAAATTTAAATTTTAAATTAATTGTATAAGTGCCAAGAAAAGTGTGCGGGAAGGAAATTTTCGATTTTTGGCACACTTTTTTTTAAAACAAAGTTATTGGCTACAACCGGGGGGCAAACTATTTTGGTTCAGGCTTGTTTGGGCGAATGAATTTAATTTAAAAAAATCATGTAATTAAATTGATAAGTGAAAAAAGTGGCAGAAGGAAATTTTCGGGGTTGATAAACTTTTTTAAAACTAAATTATTGGCTACAACCTAAAAAACTATTTAGGGTTCAAGGCTTGGTTTTTGGGGCAATGAATAAATTAAAAATTACAATTTTAATTAATTGTAAATGAAATAAAGTCGTGCAGGAAGAATTTTCGAGTTACACTTTTTTATAACATGATTTTTGGCTAAAACCCTACACAAAATTTTAGGGTTAAAGGCTTGGTTTTGGCGAATAAATTATTAAAAAATTTACAATTTTAATTAATTTAAAAGTGACCAATAAAGTGGCGGGAAAAAATTTTCGAGTTTAAAACACAAAACAAAGATTTTGGCTAAACCTACACAAACATTTTGGGTTCAAGGTTTGGTTTTGGCGAATAATAATTAAAAAATACAATTGAAAATTTTTAAGTGCCCAAATAAAGTGGCAGGAGGAATTTTCAAATTTTGAACACTAAAAAACTAAATTATTGGCTACAACCTCAAACATTTTGGTTAAAGGTTTGGGTTTTGGCGAAAAAAATTTTAATTAAAAATTTAAAATTTTTTTTTAATTAATTGTATAAGTGCCAAATAAAGTCGTGCGGGAAGGGAAATTTTCGAGTTTGAAACTTTTATAAAAACTAAATTATTGGCTAAACCTCCAGGAAAAAATTTTAGGTTCAAGCTTTTTTTGGGCGTAATGATTTTTTTAAAAAATCAATGTTTTAAATTGTATAAAGTGCCCAAAAAAAGTCGTGCAGAAGGGAAAATTTTCGAGTTTGATCACTTTTTATTAAACTAAATTATTGCTAAACCGGGAAAATATTTAGGGTTCAGGCTTGGTTTGGCGAATAAATTTTTTTAAATTTAAATTTGTTAAATTAATTTATAAAGTGACCAAAAAGTCGTGCGGGAAGGAAATTTTCAGTTTGCACTTTTTATTAAAAAAAAATTTTTTGCTACCCTCAAAAACATATTTTGGTTAAAAGGCGGGTTTGGGCGAAAAATTTAAATTTTAAAAATTACAATTTTTAATTAATTTATAAATGACCATAAGTGTGCGGGAAAGGGAAAATTTTTTGAGTTTGACCACTTTTTAATAAACATAAGATTTATTCTAAAACCTACGGGAAACTATTTTTTGGTTAAAAGGCTGGTTTGGCGAAAAATTAAATTAAAAAAATACAATGTAATTAATTGTATAAGTCCCAAATAAAGTGGCAGGAAGGAAATTTTAGTTTGACCACTTTTTATATAACATAAGATTATTTACAACCTAAGAAACATATTTTTGGGTTAAGGGTTTGGGTTTTGGCGCAAGAATTTAAATTAAAAAATTAAAATTTGTTATTAATTGTATAAGTGACCAATAAAGTGTGCGGAAAGAAATTTTCGGTTTGGCACCTTTTTATATAAACATAAATTTTTTGCTACAACCTAAGCAACATTTTATTTTTTTAAAGCTTTTTTTTTGGGCAATGAAAAATTTAAAAAATCAATTTTTAATTAATTGTATAAAGTGACCAATAAATGTGCAGGAAGGAAATTTTCGGTTTGACCACTTTTATAAAAACATTAAATTATTGCTAAAACCTCAAAACAATTTAGGTTAAAGGTTTGGGTTTTGGGCGAATAAATTAATTTAAAAATCAAGTTTAATTTAATTGTATAAAGTGACCAATAAATGTCGGGAAAGGAAAATTTTCGATTTTTTACCACTTTTTATAAAAACAAAGTTTTTGGCTAAACCTCCAAACATTTTTAGGTTAAAGGGCGGGTTTTGGGGCAATAAATTAAATTAAAAAAATTACAAGTTATTAATTGATAAAGTGACCAATAAAGTTTTGCGGGAAGGAATTTTTCGAGTTTAACCCTTTTATATAAACAAAATTTTGCTACACCTACACAACTATTTATTTTAAAGGCGGGTTTTGGGGTGATTAATTAAAAAATACATTTTAATTAATTGTATAAGTGCCAAAAAAATTGCGGGAAAGGAAAATTTTCGATTTTTGCCACTTTTATATAACATAAGATTTGTCTACCTCCAAAAAACATTTTTGGGGGTTTTTAAGGCTTTTTTTTGGCGCAATAATTATTAAAAAATTACAATTTTATTAATTGTTGAATGCCAAAAAAGTCGGCGGGAAAGGAAATTTTCGAGTTTGGGCCACTTTTTATAAACAAAAGATTTTTGGGCTAAAACTCCAAACATTTTTAGGTTCAAGGCTTGGTTTTGGGCAATAATTAAATTAAAAAAATTACAATTGTTAATTAATTGTTAATGACCAAAAAAGTCGTGCAGGAAAGGGAAATTTTCGATTTTGACCCTTTTTATAAAACAAAAGATTATTGGCTAAAAACCTCCAAAAAACAATTTAGGGTTCAAGGTTTTTTTTTGGGCGCATGAATTTTTTAAAAATTTACATTGTTAATTAATTGTAAAAAGTGACCAAAAAAGGGTGCAGGAAGGAAATTTTCGTTAAACCACTTTTTATATAACAAAAGATTATTGCACAACCTACAGCAACATTTTTGGGTTCAAGGTTTGGGTTGGGGGGGTTGATTAATTAAAAAATACAATGTCATTTTTGTATAAATGCCCAAATAAGTATGCGGGAAAGGTTTTTTCGAGTTTACTCCTATTTATTAAACATAAGATTTTGGGCACAACCTCACAACATTTAAGGTTAAAGGGCTTGGTTTGGGCAAATGATTTAAATTAAAAAATCAGTGTCAATTTTTTGTAAAATGCCCCAAATAAAGAGTGCAGGAAGGAAATTTTTGAGTTTGGGACTCACTATTAATAAATAGATTTTTGGGGTTTAAAACCCTTTCCAAAACATTTTTAGGGTTTTAAAGGCTTGGTTTGGGCCATAAATTAATTAAAAATAAATGTAATTTAATTGTATAAAGTGCCCAAATAAAGTGTGCAGGAAGGAAATTTTCTTTTTGGGGACCACTTTAAATATAAACAAGATTTAAATTGCTACAACCTCAAAAAACTTTTAGGGTTCGGGGGTTGGTTTTGGGGGCGAAGGGATAATTAAAAATTAAATTTTTTAATAATTTTTATAAGGACCAATAAAGTGTGCGAAGGAAAATTTTGGTTTGACCCTTTTTTAAACAAAAGTTATTGCTCAACCTTACGGGAAACATATTTAGGGTTCAGGCTGGTTTTGGGCGTAATGTTAATTAAAAAATCAATTCCCAAATAATTGAAAAAGTGCCCAAATAAAGTTGCGGGAAGGAAATTTTGGGGATTTTGACTCACTTTTATATAACATAAGATTAGGGGGTACAACCCACAAACATTTTGGTTCAAGGTTTGGGTTTTGGGGGGCAATGATTAAATTTAAAAAAATACAATGTCAATTAATTGTAAAAAAGTGACCAAAAAAAGTAGTGCAGAAGGAAATTTTCGATTTTGACTCACTATTTTATAACTTTAAGATTTTGCTACAACCTTCCAAAACATATTTAGGTTAAGGGGCTTGGTTTTTGGGCGAAGGGGAAAAAAATAAATTAAAATTCCCAAAAAAAAAAAAAAAAAATAAAAAAAATTTTTTTTTTTAATTAATTGTTTTAAAAAAAAAAAAATTTGGAAAAACCAAAAAATCTGCGGAAGGAAATTTTCGAGTTTAAAAACCTTTTTATATAACCAAAGATTATTGGCTAAAACCTAAGCAAACAATTTTGGTTAAAGGCATGGTTTGGGGCGTAAATGAATTAATTAAAAAATACAAGTGTCAATTAATTGTATAAATTGACCAATAAAGTAGTGCAGGAAGGAAATTTTGGAGTTTTTGACACACTTTTTATATAAACATAAGATTATTGGCTACAACCTAGAGCAAACATTTTAGGGTTCAAGGTTTGGGTTTGGGGTTTATAAATTAAATTTAAAAAATTTAAAAATTGTTAAAATAATGCGATTAAGTGACCGAAAAAAGTCGGGGCGGGAAAGGAAATTTTCGAGTTTGACTCGCCGCGTACATTTTTTTTTTTTTAAATTTTTGTTTTTCTTTTTTCGCTGATTTCAGTACAACTAAAACAAATAAAATTGTTTTACATTAATCTTGTGATGGTTTGACTTTTATAGTTCATTTTTAAAGTCATCTGCCCCATGACTGTACATTTTGGTCTGTATCTATAAAGCAATGTCTACAAATTTTGGGAATGCTTTGGGCGTCGTGTATATTAGTCCTAATGGCGGGGTTTTTAGGCTAAACCTGACGCCTGATGAAATACTGAACACAATACCCCAAACGAAAGGGGGTTCCCGATTAGGCGCCCTTGTACCATAAAGTTTTGGGCTGATGCAGCTGCACCTTCTCCCAAAGGAGCGCGTATGCGTCCACAAAGTTCTATGCACTCGTCTAAGCAAAAGCAGGGAAGGGTTCTACCCCGCAGAAGAAACAAAACAAACATAAGCTAAGCAAAACCCCATGCCGATCTCGTTTTGTTTCATCTCTTGCTAATGCCCCCAAATTTTTAAAAAAAAAAAATTTTTTGCCTTGGAATTTAATGCTGTTATATTGGCTTTTTAACGGCCCTCCCCCTCTTAATTTGAACGAGAAGTGTTCAAATACCGAACCCCCCCCCAAACCCTATTCAAACTCCTTCGTGATTGGCTGTTTCCTGACCCCTCATGGTTGGTTGAAAGAGGTTTGTAAAATTGTTTGTCCCCCCAAACACTTGCTTCTTGACCGCGTGACGTGTACACTCGTACGTGTTGTGCTGCGAATCTCCCTACACAATGGCCAACAAGGGGGTTCCGTAAAAAAGACGATTACTTTATATTAATCATAAAAGTCTGATAAAATTTTTGGTGAAAAAAATACATTGAACGATTTTTAGTACGGGGCAGTACATTTTTTGGTGTTATACCAAATTAGGAAATTTTACTGAAAAAAAAGGGTCTAATCTACATGCAAAAGGGTTTGGGTATATTTTTTGCCAAAGACGTAGCAAAGAGCAAATAAACTTTTTCGCATTACAACGTTTTAAGTACCGGCAAATGTGGAAAAAAACTGGGTATTTGCGAAGTTTTTTTCGATTTAAAATAGCCTGCTAGTAAAAAATTTTTTAAAAGTTGTATTTTATGGGGTTAGAAAAAAAAAAAGATACCCCAAAATTTGAAAGCCCTTTTTTAAAAAAAGATAACGGTGGGGACTTAGATACTTTTGGGCCTACCCTTGTTGTGGCGTTTTCTGAAAACTTCGGATCCAGGGGTTAATTCTAATGAAAATGCAAATGCAAATGTTGATATTAATTTGGATCCAGAGGTTTATTCTAATGCAAATGCAAATGTTGATATTAATTCGGATCCAGAGGTTAATTCTAATGCAAATGCAAATGTGGATATTAATCTTGCTACCGGTCACAGTATTTGTAATAATGTGGACGATACTGTCAACACTAAACCAAGGTGTAATGAGGAGTCTCTATGCAACCCTTTCATTACTGATACTGTTATGACAAACCAAGTCATCAGTGCTTGGAGTTTCAGCAGAGATGAATGGAAAGCTTGTTACAGCCGGGACGAAAATTTGGATTTATTAGATGGTTATTTCAATATGGAAATGATTTTAGCGGATTTAAGAATATGTCGTTTTGATCATACGCAGTGTCGGATAATCTATCATGATAATATTAAATTGGAATCTGGAATTTTTTTCTCTAAAATCCTTAACAAATGTACGGAAGCAGCGGACTGCGATGTTGCAGTTGAATTTAAAGTTTCCCAACCTTCCCGTCGAGTACTCTTTGAAATTATTGCCAATGGCAAGTTTGATTTTTTTAATCATGTGACCCCCGAATGGCGTGAAAAAGAAAGAGAAAACCGCGGAAGATGATGTAGATTTTTTTCCCGAGTTTGTTTCGACAATATGGAATCGTACTTTCACGCCTAGTTTTACTCAGGAAAGCTCTAGTAATCTATTGATGAATTCTGAAATGGCTGATGATTCGCGTTGTAATAATAATGAGTCTGATAGGGCTGATCAGGTTTCTCGTCTACAGACGTTGCTCACGGGATGGGAGAGAGGAGGGTGTGTTTGTAGTACGCTATGATACAGTTCTTGCAGATTCGCTTGTTGACCGAGAGAAACTGCATGCATGTGTTAGACAGGCTATGATTAGCGAGCTAAATATAAGTTGTATATTAACATTCCAAGGCATCAAGCAGAGAAAAGGTTGTTTTGCCGTTGATTACGCTCATTGTAAGTATGACGACCTTTACGGTAACTGCAAACGATTCAAATTTTTTGTTACACAAATGGAATGTTCGTCATTTCGTGTACATGTTCAAAGTCGTGGAAATGTTGAGGAAAACCATCCCACAGACCCCAAACAGAGAGTGTATAATCGCCTTGCAGGATCGCAACGTGAAAAATTAAAGAAAACTTTGCTAGTTCACAGACCGTCGGACTGTTATCAGAAGTCATTGACATCAATGGATTTAGGATTGTATGCAAAGGGCAATTGTGGTCAGGTATACCCACTACACGTCTTACAAAAGGCAAGGAGTGAGGCAAACGCAGATAAAGACTATTACATTAAAGATGATATAATTGATATGTTAGTAAGGTATTCTATTGATTTAAAACGTGACGAGAGAATGCGTTACATTCAGCACGTGGCCGCACCCCTCAGTGTTTACATGTATAGTGAGTATCAGTGTCAACCATTTATTTTGAAGCAGGCACGTGAATTGCATTTTGATGCGACGGGCAAGGTAGTTCGAAAACCGATTGGATTAGAAAGTAAACGCATTCTTTACTATGCTGGAGTTGTAAATGTAGACCGTAAGATTTTCCCAATACTTGAAATGATTAGTGCTAGTCATTCAACTGCCAGTATAGCGGCGTTTCTATACCACTTTAAGTATTTTTGCACAAAAAAAAATACAAGAAAGTGGCCTATTTTTGAGCGAGTTATTGTAGATTGGAGCTGGGCGATTATTCATGCTTTTATTCAAAGCTGGAATAATATGACTCTATTGCATTATCTCAACGTCACTTATAAAATGGTGACAGATAAGGAGTTCTATCAGTCCCAAAAGTCCCTGACAATGGTTCATTTATGTTGTCCGCATTTTATGAAAAGACTCTCTATGAATTTGAAGGAAAAGAATATAAGGGGAAACTTCAAAAAGGTTGTGATGGAGGGAGTTAGTTCATTGTTACTTGCTCGTAATTTTGAAGAATTAGGAGTAAAATTTTACGCTTTGATATCTATTCTTTTAAGCTAGTTTGCTGACCAATCAGTTACCAACTCGTTTGTGACACTCAAGGATGGGTTCTAGAAAAAATGTGTTTTGAAGAAGTTAACTCTGAAAACGATTCGAAAGACAGTGAAGACGACGACCTTGGTGTAAAAGATGAAGATGACGTCGGTGATGTATTTCTCTCTGTTGGAAAGGTTAAAGTCGATAGCCCTTTCTTCAAACATTTTAAAACCATGTTTGACGAACTGGTACAAATCGCTAAATCAAACCAGCCAACTAAAAATCAAACTCTGCTACTGAAAAACGAGTACTATTCTCTAGTTATCGCTAAGTTTATCGTTGATAATTACATGCCATTTGCATCATTGTGGACGGGTATTTTGCTTCATGACAAAACACGTGTTCATAATGCTGATGTGGAAAACTGGAATGGCGAAGTAAAGATTAGTTTTCTCAATTGCCAGACAAATTTGAAAGTTGGTCGGTTCGTTGAAATATTAGGCGATGCTGTTTTTGCAAAGGTCAAGGGTGTGGTATGCAAACTTCCAAAGAACAGCTTACCACCGAACAGGCTAAAGCGCAAAGCAATCGTTTCTCACGAAGATGATGATGAAAACCACCCTGACAATCCAAACTCTGTTGAAACTTGGGGTGGTAAAGAACCCATAAAACCCAAAGTGCCCAAGAAAAATAACTCAAATAATAAATCAATTAAATTCAATTCACACCTACACCCAAAATCTATAACCCAAATAGCAGAAAAAAAAACAACTTTTGTTTGCAATTCAATGAAGTTAATAAATAATGATTTGCCAACGCATAAAAGTTTGTCGGACCCGAACGTTGACACACCCTCTCCAATCGCGGAGCAGAGTAGGGTTTCAGATGCACCTTCTCCTACAAGAGAACAACTTGTTAATACTGTTGGTGAGGATGTAGAGGCAATTATTGATATTGACAAAGTTGACGAGTTTTTCTCAAGTAATGTTTGTCATGAAGAGGGAATTGAGACACCACCTAAAGTAATTGATAGGCGACGTCACCCCAATTCCCTTGAAAATGGTTTATTCCCGTCTTTTGAATATTATACTAATCCCAAAATTCAACTTAAAAGGGTGTTTTTAGGTATATACCCACAAGGGAAAAAATTGTACCGGGGAGGAGTATAATAAACTTGTTGGTACTAGCTATTTGGGTGTGGAAATTATCGATATTTGCTGTTTGACGTTCTTCGAAGAAGCGAATAATAAAACGAGTTTGGTTTATGTATCACCAAAACAAACTGATTTAATATTTGATTCGACAAAAACTGTGCATGAAGGGTTTATACTAAACCGAAAAATATTTAAGGATAAGACTGTCATATTACCTTATTTGAGAAATAAAAATCACTGGTGCTTGATGGTCGCTAATTTTTGCCGAAAAAAAAATATATGTCTACGACCCTCTAGGCTATACATTTAAAAACGCTCAAAGTGCTTTTCAAATGTTTATTGCATTCTTACAAACAAGAAATCGATATGCTCCTAGAGATACTTTTCAAGTAAAAGATTTCAAATTAATCAGACCGCCATCTTATCCACTACAAAAAGATGGCTACAATTGTGGAGTTTTTGTTATTTATTACGTTAAATGTGTATTACTCAATATTAAATATGACACTAATTTTTGCGGTGATGCATATAGAACAGAATTGTTACAAAGGTGTTTGGAAAAATCCGATGATGTAACAAACCATTGCCTATATTGTGGTAAAAACACGGTAACCATACCTCACAGTTGGGTTCAATGTGATGTGTGCATGCGGTGGATTCACTTTGCACCGTGCTTATCAGAAGATTACGAATTATCTGATTTACAGAAGAAAGATGCATTATTAGTTTGCGAACTATGTAAAGTAAATGAAAATTACAATCATACAAAAGTTTAATAAAACAGTATAGTAAGTGTTTTGTGTTTTCAATGGCATTACATATTATGAAAATCATGTTGGGCCCTGTGTAATTATGTCATATGGTTGGACTTCGGATTGCGGCTATGCGTATCGAGATGTATGTCGAGGACGTTGGCCCATTCTTGTCAACACCCCGCATATTGCGGCTGTACGGATCGAGATAACTCGATTACGTCGGCCGTTTGTAGTAGTAGTAGTAGTAGTAGTAGTAGTAGTAGTACAGGCGCTCCACGCTAAGAAAGGAGTTGCGCGCGCTTTTAACGGGTGAATTGTAGCCATTCAGCAGGCTCCAATTTAAAATAACGATCGCTGATTGGCCCGTCGAAAGCGCGCGCATCTCCTTTCTTAGCGTGGAGCGCCTATAGTAGTAGTAGTAGTAGTAGTAGAGTAGAAAGACCTTCATATTACGGCTAAACGTATCAAGATGTTCGTCGAGTACGATATAGCCCTTTCTGGGGACTGACCCATGCATTCATAGGGCCTACACAAATACAAATTCTATTCAAATTCATCATAATAATATTGTGTTGTGTTGTCCGAAGAGTATAGGCTTCATAGATGTGCCTGGTGCCATACAGATAACAATAAATAAAATTTAAAAAATTATTGTATACTGTGTGGTTTCTACTATGTTGAGAAATACTCGATTAGTGTAAGAAAACGTAGGCCTCGGAACCACGAACAAACCATTGCAAAGAAACTACAAATGGTATCTGGCAATTAGGTCGTTCTTGGTTTCGGGGGAAGCTCAAATAATATTATGTACATAATATTTGAGCAACGATCTGTGCACAGTACCTCCTGGGTCAGTATGGAAACCTTGTGCGCTATGCCTGTTCTTTAAAGTAAGTTCTCAGGTGTCAGGAGAAACATGACCTGGACTGGATTCTACGCCCTGAAGATGGAACTGATGCTGACTTGTGTACCTGCTAGCTGGACTGGAACCTACATGGTGGTGGTGGTGGAACCGATTAAATAACAATGTCCCTTCTTTATTTCTTTATATTTTATTTGTTATTTTATTAAATTATTGAATTTATAATTTATTTATATATTTTAATATTTATCAATATAATAACATTTTGCAGCATTTTTCACACCGCTGCAGTTGTCTATGAAGAATATAAATCTCATCTCATCATTTTTTATATAATGATATCAAATATTTGTTGATATTAGTTTTCACTTTTTAGTTATTACACCCGAAATTATTATGCGTATTGTATATTTATATTTTTGTATACGTACTTACATAATTTAGGATGAAATAATACATATTTTTTGGCGGCTGGCATTATATAGCAAAAAAGCAACACTTCAAGCAAGCATACGGCTCATGAAGGTAACTTGCTTGAGTTAAAATATTGTGTATATATTATAATGTGTGATAGTAGTGCGCTAATATACACTCTGGCACCTTTTACAGCAAGGTGACAAGAAATCAAGGAGTGACTGACTGTCTTTTTAGTTTTTACACGAGTTTTTGTGTACATGGTATTGATAGTTTCTTTAAACTCGCCTAAGTCAGCGGTTATCTCTGTATAAAAATGTGTTACAACTAAATTACAGAGGAATCGGATTATTTGTCCACTTCAATAACTATGCTTAATCTAAAACTATAATTGTTAATTACTGCAATTTATCTCTCACATTATAATCGCGCATATCACTCATGAGCTATCTACATATATCGTTTTGTATTTCATCATCATTATATTTTTATGTGTGGTTTTCACATTGAGCTAAAGACGTTTGGGTTGTTGGAGGAGGGAATGGGGATGAGGGTTGAGTAGCATTTTTCGCTGTTTCGTAATCTCGGGTCATTATAGCAGGATGTCTTGTTCTTTTCTCTCGTAGTTTTATGTACGCAGTATGAATATATTATATATATTTTTTAAATCAGATTTATTTGTTTAAAATTAATACATTATCAAGCAGAAACATGAGAATATTAATGTGAATTACATAGAGCGCAAAATTCCGTTTTTCCTTTTTACATTCCCATTTTACCAATACTACATACTTTAAAAAAATAGTTTATGAATATGATTCACAAATTGCCAATTGGGATGAAAGTTTGGAAATTTAATTGCACATTAATTTGTTATTTTCATTGAAATTCAATCTACCTAATTTGTAATGTGTTTATTCACCAAAATGAGCTTTCGCTCTTTACAGTGGCAATTTACAAACTAACTTAAATATTAATGTATTTTATATTAAGAGTACAGCTGCTCCTGTTATACTAGAGAATAGGCCTACTAGTAGGCCTAGTATGATCTAGGCCTACACTAATGCATTAAAACTACTAGAAAAGCAAAAGCAAGCACATAAATATATAGTTAGATGATTATTTAAATTGTACATGACAGACAAAAAGTATTTCAAATAAATTTTTGAAACTACAAGCTAGATAGACAAATAAGTTTTTAACAATTGGATGAAGTCACTCACAAGTCACAAGACAACCGACTATACGGTAATGGCCTACTGTAGACTATGGTGGTACCCTAAAGGTAGCCAAACTTGAAAACACTCACTCAAAAGTCAAAACAGTATTCAAGTTCATTACACAATAGACTTTCCCTAACTTGTTTCCTGAATACTTTGTTCCTTAGCGTTTTAACTTTTGTGGGTAGCTTATTATATTGGATGAAACCCCTATGTTTTATATTTACGCTGCCAAACTTACAAGTATTCACGTGTTCAATGTAAAGGTTATTTTTGTTGCGACTTGCGAGTATTGTAAGTAGGCCTATGTTTGTTACTATTTAGATTGTAGTCTAAATTACATAGAGAATATTTGTTTACCATGCTATGCACAAATGCTAGGGTTTGATGTTTGTTTATGAAGTGTGAAGTGTGAAGTGTGTGTGCAACATTGTGTTTGCGAACATGCTGTGATGTCCTGCCTGTTACTGCCACACCCACCCACCCGAAGCATATCCGGCCGTAAACATCACTACTGGACAAGTGCCGAAAGCTTTCAAATTCACCCGCCACCGCGCAAAAAAACGCCCTATGCCGAATTCGAGCCCGAGTAGTCCCTTCGTGTCATACACTTCAGACCTTGCCGCATCGCAACATCAGAGATGAGTCGGTCAAGATTCATCGAGCAGCGACGGTCGGGGCATTGACGGCTTCTTTGCAGGCAAAGAAATTTGATTACAAAAACAACGGGTCCTTTTCAGGATCACAATTGTTAATTTAATTGACTAGCTGATATATTTGACTAGCTAGTTATTCAAATAATCAATTGATTGTTGTTATCATCGATACAGTGTGAGGTATGACATGCCACTCCGATTGTGGTTAATATGCAAAAATTTTCATCTTCCTAGATACGATACAGCTTTTCATGTTTCGTTTAGTAAAATTGGGATACAATACGTCATAATAATGTGAAAATATGTAGTTTTAACAAAAATACCATGCTATTGTCCCCGTCACCCCCACCCCTAAATATTAATTCATTTGATCCGCCCCTGGGCCAAATTACAAGTAAAAAATAATGTATCTATCACTAGGCCGCTTCGCGAACGCTTTTGTTAGTCGCGTTGATGGATGAGCTTTTTAAGTTTTTAGCATGCGTGGGATCTCTTTTCTTCTATAAGTTCCATTGAAAATTCATTTTAGTTAAATTAGGATAATTTTTATAAAGTAGTACTAATTGCTATGGCAATACCAATTAATAGAATGTAAAATATCTGGAGGTCCGAAGACTTGCTTTTTGTACGCATTGTAGGTGATTATTGTCAAGTTTCTATATTTACTTTAATTGTTAATTATTAAAGGCTACACCTAAAAAAAAAAAACAGAAATTAAAACCTTTTTTTCTATGGATTCTGGCCAACTTTTCAACTTTTTCTTTCAAAAGGTACTACATCACCATTACCTTAAAGCCCATGAAAAATATGAACATTGTTTTGCCCCACCCGTTTGGTCAGAATCGGACCAAATATCAGGAAAATATCGCATTAAAAATCGAAAAAAAATCGTAAAAAGTACGATATTCATGACAAATATGTCGTCGATTGTACCCAAAAACGTAGCAATTTCTAAGTTCAGAGATTTCGAAGGTCCCCTCCAATTTTCATCAAGATCGCATATGCCGTTTGCCCGGTAGAGAGCGAACAAACAGACAGAAATACAAAAAAAACAGCTAAATTTTTTGGGGGGTCGGTGAAATTGAAGTCTTCGCTTCGCTCATCCACAATCGAAGAAATATTTTCTCATGAATATCGTACTTTTACGATTTTTTTCGATTTTTAGTGCGATATTTTCGTGACATTTGGGCCGATTCTGACCAAACGGGTGGGGCTACAACCTTCATATTTTACATGGACATTAAGATAATGGTGATGTATTGCTTTTTAAAAGAAAAAGTTGAAAAAGTTAGCCAGAATCCATAGAATAAAGGTTTTAATATGAGTTTTTTGAGGTTTATAATAACAATTAACAAGTCCCAATAGAAACTTGACAACAATCACCTACAATGCATTCAAAAAGCACTTGCAAAGGAAAAGTGGTCCTACGCAAAAAAAACTTGCAAAAAAGCTCATCCATCAATGCGGCGGGACTTAAGCGTTTTCCTAGTATCCTATAATTATGGGTACCATGTACATATTTCAATGGATTTCTACTCATTTAAAAAAATGAAATGTATATGCCTATTTATATTATATATTTTAATTGTAATGTCTAGTATTATGATTTGTATTGGTATGCATAACAACACATATAATTATATCGGATTTAATTTTTTTATCTCTATTAACAAAAGCTTCCATTTGGGCGGTGCCGCAGTGGCCGTAAAGTGGGTCCTCGCTCCATTGATTTAAGTTTTTCATTCCTTGTTTTAAAGTTTATACTAATAATATTGAAAAAGTTCAATTGTTTTCTGGTCCAGACTATAGAAAACTTTACAAATAAAGGGTTTCACCGTCACCGATAAGCCTTTAAAAAAATATCCCAACGCATAATATTATTCTAACTATTTCTATCAATTTTATTTATGCGTCGAGACCTTGGTCGAGGGACTCGACAGTAAAGGGCCAATTGCTCGTGGGCAAGTCTTATTGAATTGTAACAAAATGAATGCGATGGCATGCATAGTCCTCCCTAAACCAGTCCTTCATTCGTTTAGCAAAGATTAGTCATGCGTTTAGTTCCTGTCCATTGCCGGCCTGACCCAAGGCCCATCAGATTTATTGATCGCATTTACACCCCTGTTAGGTCGGTGTTACCCGGACTGGCCTTGCAAGTTCGAAGATTCGAAAAATTAATAGTTCTTCCACACATATCTACGCACACAAACAAAAGTGACCACCACACAAAAGTGACCGGTGTCCTATTATACCTGGATGGATACCTGGATGGGAAAAGGTTTTATATCTCAGTCTATATTCATTGTGCAGACCTGCTAGTTTACTATGTACATTGTAAACAGCTCGGTGGTTGGGCGCGTGCCGATGCCAGTGCCGCAGATTTTGCCAGTCAATTAGTCGCATCCACCACCATCTAAATCGAATACATTCCAGTCTACTCGTTGGTATTTATAGAGCTAGATTGGGATGGAACATTATGCATAGGACGTTTCTTAGGGGGAAAGGGGGGCTGCCACCACTTGGAATTACTGTCCAAGATCAGTCAAGTTTTACAACATATAACGGTTAGCGTGCTGTGTTCAAAGGGGAGTGGGGATGAATGCACATAGTGCACTACCAATTACGGTATTGATCAGTCTTGATTATATAGGTGTTAAAAATGAATATTAATTAATGTTTCTGAGACACATCTGGGGAGGAGGGGAAACCGCCGAGGTGTGAAGGATAATACTAGGAAAACGCTAAAGTCCCGTCGCGTTGTTGAGCGAGCACCGGTACGTGCAACAACGACCCGAGTACGACATTCCCATAATGTTACATACCAATAAGTCTTTAAGGTCTTGACCGATTTAGCTGAAAATTTGTAAAATTGGGGAGAATGTTGTACTTAGTGACCCTGCAAAATTTCATAACGATCGAAACATTTTTAATTATTTTTTTTTATTTTTTTTATTTTTTTTTTATAACCAACGATCGGATTTCGTCCAAAAACTATACAGCAACCCGCCTAGGTGGTATGTACATGTGTGAAAAATTTCAGGTCGATCAGAGAAACGGTGCGACCTGTATCGAAGCAGTAACAGAAAAAAAACAGACATTCGAGCCATAAGAGTCAAGTGGAGACGCTCGCTACGCTCGCTCAATGATTGACGGACGACAGGTCGCAAGATCACGGGTAAGCGAATAGACTAGGAAAACGCTCAGTTGGACGCGTTGTTGAGCGAGCACCGGTACGTGCAACATGACCCGAGTACGACATTCCCATAACGCCCACCACACAGTGTAGGCCTAACTGGATATTGACATTGTACACTTTATACTATTCCAACATCTTTGCATTGTTCTAATTCACGTCATGCCTTCTAAAGTGTATCTTTGTATCTTCACTGCCTCCTTCATTTTTAACATCATTTTTCGAAATATGATTACCAATAAGTCTTTAAGATCTTGACCGATTTAGCTGAAAATTTGGAAAATAGGAGAGAATGTTGTACTTATTGACCCTGCAAAATTTCATAAAGATCGGTACATTTTTTTTTTTTTTTTTTTTTTTTTTTTTATAACCAACGATTGGATTTTGTTCAAAAACTATACAGCAACCCGCCAAGGTGGTATGTACATGTGTGCAAAATTTCAGGTCGATCAGAGAAACGGTGCGACCTGTATCGAAGCAGTAACAGAAAAAAAAAAAAACAGACATTCGAGCCATAAGAGTCAAGTGGAGACGCTCGCTTCGCTCGCTCAATTAGGTCAATTCACGAGCTAGAACCTTGGCTGTGGGGCTGTCCACTGTCCTGTTATCAGGCAGCACCAGGCTGCAGGTATCCGCGGTTATAGACGCTAGGTCTATGCCCGGTCAATGGATAGGGAGCAGTACATGGTAGGGTCAGTGCGGTAAGTAAGGGCGGTCCAGACGTAATTGCTGAGTCCCCCTGAACACTTATTATCGGAAGGGATTGCAATAGATAGTAAGAGTATTGTTTTATCATCAGAGGTGCTGTTGTGTTGTGGTACCTCCAGCCCCGACACATGCAGACAGGGTGAGTACCATAATTATGTTTTATTCTTATTATCAGGTAGAGATCCTGAGGGATGTATTATGTCATGTTATTGATAGCCTTCAGCCAATAAATAATGTTTAATTAATTTGATACTGTTTTCATGCTCATTGCCAGGGCGCACCTAATTGTGTGTCCAGACCCACGTGTCCCGGCCTGTTTTCATTCCTGAACCGGATTCCCTATCATCCGAAATCACAGATAGGGTGGTGGCAGCAAAACACCCGCAGTCCATTACAATATCTATCACGCTGGTTAGCTTCTTATGTAGTTGCAGATGATCTCATTTGAGAACGATTCTCCCTTGTAAGTTGTAACACGTTTTAGGGCACTAAAAGATCGTTCCGCGGTTGCTGACGATCCGATGATAGTAGGGCGCTGGTACGTATAGTAAATACTATACAAAAATGCAAAAACTTGCAAAAAAGGGGCCAAGCCGAAAATGAGGAAGATACAAGTGACTCAACTGCATAAAGTGGTGAGATCTAGAAGTGTGGCCAAGCCCATTATTTTGTTTAAAATAATAAATACGTATGACATGTTTTATTTATCGGGTTGTTTCGTAGCGGTGGTAGTGATATCTTTCTGTCGACGTTTCGAAGACCATGTTATCTTCTTCTTCAGGACTTGAAATATGATATATTATAAAAGTCCTGAAGAAGAAGATAACATGGTCATATCATATATATATATATATATATATATATATGATATATATCATATTTCAAGTCCTGAAGAAGAAGATAACATGGTCTTCGAAACGTCGACAGAAAGATATCACTACCACCGCTACGAAACAACCCGATAAATAAAACATGTCATCAACGGGTAGCGAGACATTTAAAAGTTTTATAATAAATACGTATATTTATTAATTATATAATAAATTAATAATATATCAATATCCATATTATTATCTAACTATAATTATGAATTAAATATATTAACAAAAATAACATAAACATTAAATAAATTTATTGAAACATATACATGTGATATATCAAAATTAACAGACGCCATTCAAAATTAAAAGCTTGGTCGATGAATTTTTAACTTGGTTGTCGTTACTGACTAACCAAAACATAACCGATCCAAATCCATCAGCCAAGCTTTTAATTTTGAATGGCGTCTGTTAATCTTGATATTTCCACATGTAAATGTTTCAAGAAATTTATTTAATGTTTATGTTATTTTTGTTAATATATTTATTTCATAATTATAGTTAGATAATACTAGGAAAACGCTAAAGTCCCGTCGCGTTGTTGAGCGAGCACCGGTACGTGCAACACGACCCGAGTACGACAATTCCCATAATGTTACATACCAATAAGTCTTTAAGGTCTTAACCGATTTAGCTGAAAATTTGTAAAATAGGAGAGAATGTTGTACTTATTGACCCTGCAAAATTTCATAACGATCGGAACATTTTTTTTTTTTGCCTTTTGCCACGGTAACATTGGTTATAATTTGCATTGAATGAGTGTGTGTGGGAGGGGGGAATCTTGGGAGAAACGTGGTCAAAACGTGGTGGATTGCGAACATATGTTTTGTCACCATCTTTTCATAATTTGGACGGTTCCTTTCTTATTGTGGAAAATAGTAACCAGCAACATATTATTGTTCTTAAACCAAATCGAAAGAAGTAAAAAGAAAACACAACCTGCACCGGGATTTAAACCCGGAACCATCGGTATAGGAAACATGAATAATCCAACTTAACAAACGCGTCACAATACTGAGATTGACCCGTATTCATGAATGTCCTTTATCCGCCGATCCGCCTTTGCCTGTGTTATGGGCTAGATCGTACTCAGTATAGGCTACAATTAGAATACACATAGTGTACAAAATTTAAACAAAAATGACTGACCATTATCCAGTCATAATTGGAATGAAAAATGTAAATGCAACCATGGAGCCAAATAAATGTAAAGATAGCAATAAACACATAGAGGTACTCAATTACATGCAACTAGATGAACTTTTAGCAAACGAAACATGGGAACCGGTGCTAAATGAAAGAAACATAGACAGAGCCACAAATAAATTTATTGACATATTGAAAATGCACATAAAAACCAGCTCCAAGAAAGTTATAACTAAAACAAATAACAGAACAAAAAAACTAAAACCATGGATAACATTAGGACTCATAAAGTCAATTAAGCACAGAGATCGACTGAGCAAGCATGCTTTAAAAAATCCTCATGATATTGAAATACGATCATATTATCAAACATATAGAAATCAATTAAATAGGTTAATAAAATTTACTATGAATGAGTATTATAAAAGTAGAATAGTGGATGCAAATAAAGATATTAAAAAAGTATGGAAAGTCATCAATGAGGCAACAAATAATCATAAAGCAAATTCCAAACAAACTATAGACAAAATAAAGGTAAACAATAACATTTTAAATACAGAGAGTAATCCGCTATTAGTTGCAGAAACTTTCTTGAACTACTTTAGTGATGTGGGGAAAAATCTAGCGGAAAACATACTAAATAAGCCTGCGTCTTCTAACCGCCTGAACAGAGATGATTTTCCTGTTAATTAACAAAACGGGTCGATATTCCTCAACCCTACGATTGACGAAGAGATAATCAAAAACATCAATGATCTAAAAACTAACTCTGCACCAGGACATGACCTTATAAATACAAAGATCATCAAATCAGCCAAATTTCACATAGTCAAACCTCTAAAATACATCATAGACTTAAGCTTCACTACAGGAATATTTCCTAACATCTTTAAAATCTATAATAATTCCAATTCATAAGAAAGGTGACAAAACTATCGTAAGCAACTACAGACCAATATCCCTAATTAGCAACATTGCAAAAATTCTGGAAAAATGCATAAAATTCCGATTGTACGAATACTTTGAAACTAATAAAATTTTATCCCCTAATCAATTTGGGTTCAGACAAAAATTAAACACGCAGCACGCTATTCACACCTTAACAGAAATCGTCACCTCTCAACTAGACAACGGTAAAAAATCATTAGCTGTTTTTCTCGATTTAGCTAAAGCTTTTGACACCGTGTCGCACATAAAACTGTTGGCAAAACTGGAGCGATACGGCATCCGAGGTGTAGCCCTACATCTCTCCTCACTTAAAATGATCTACTATGCTCTAGCGCAATCTCTACTTGAATATGGAATTTTAGCCTGGGGTGGGACTTATTATAATCACCTGATACCCCTCGTTGCGATACAAAAACACATTTTAAAGATAATAATGAAAAAAACACTTTCAATATCCTACATTACTGCTGTACAGTGAAAGCAAAATGCTTGACATTCGAAAGCTGTATGCGAAAAATCTCCTAAAGTTTGTTCATACCAATCTTAACAGTTTTAGAAAAAATATCTCATCAAACACTAACAAGAGAAAACCATAAACACAATCTTATAATTCCAAGAGTAAACAAAACTCTATCACAGAAGCAAGTTGCTTTCTTAGGTCCAAAATTGTATAACCATGTTCCACCAGAAATAAGAAATAGCTCAATATCTATTTTCAATAATAAAATACACAAGTGGATTTACTCTTTACCGATTAATAAGCTGGAGAAAATATTAACTCTCAAAGCTCGACGGTTTTCGGAAAAGACTGATTAAAATTAAAATTCAACTTAAAAACCATGGCTAAGAACGAATCAGTAAAATATAGCCTTATAATGTCACGTGTGTGTCTCACTTCGCTTTTCCCCTGATCGTTAATATCATATTATGTTTAAGTCCTCTCTTCTCTTGAGTATGGCAGATGAGTTGAATTATCATTTTCATTTTCACTGAAAGCTGATCCGAAAGTTACTAATTTCTATATTTAGCTGTATCATATTTGTTTAATTAGTTATCATATAATAGTACAATATGATGGTTTGTTACTTTTTTAGATATACTTTTAAGTTTTTCATGTTTAATTATATCTACATCATATTATGTCAAGTTAAATAATTGAAATAATGGTTATTACTACACAATTAACATTATTTGTACTAGAACTAGAAAGTAGAATAGTTTTTAGTTTTAGCTATAGTAATAATAAATTAATTAATGAAGACTACTTGTAATAGGGTAACCACGAACAAGTATTTTCCTTATGTGGTTGCCCAACTTACGCGACAAAAAACATACCTTTTGAAAAATGTATCTATAATATGTGTCTTAATAAATTGAATTGAATTGAATTGAATCCTCTTAGCAGCGACCACACGATAGCGACCAAGAGTATATTATATATATATATGTATATATATATTATGTAATTATTAAATAGTATATTGTGTGGCTCGTTGGTCTTGTGGTTAGCGTATCTGCTTCCAATGCAGTAGGTCCAGGGTTCGATTCCCGCTGAAGTCAGAAGTTTTTTAACTTCTGATTTGGACTTCAGTCCATCAGTTCTTGTCTTAGGAGTTTGTAAACGGTGACTTTGAAGCCGTCCTAGCAACGAAGCACATAGTAAATTTCAGAGTTGTTCTGAATCGGCCTTGTTGATTCTGGCGTTGATTCGCGGGTGTTCGCACTGTCCATACCACTGATTGCTATATTTCCAATTAAAAATATCGATCTTTGGTTGGTTATCGCTCACTCGTCGATTGCGTCGGGGCCTGCAGGGTTGGCTTGGTCGCTTTGATTTAAAGTCCCCCACTGAAAATCAGTTATATAACTGAGTGGGTAGACTCTAAATAAAATTTATTTATTTATTTATTTATAGGTCAGAAGAGATAGGCGACCTTTCACCAAGCATATACTATTGTCAAGCTTTTAGGTCTCCTATAGTCAACTCTTATGGAAATAAGTCTCAAATAGGGATGTTTCGGCTATGGATGTTCCTATAGCTAATTGGATGAGCGTAGCGAGCGAAGCGAGTGAAGCGAAGACTTCAATTTCACTGACCCCCCAAAAAATTTAGCTCGGGTGTTTTTTTTTTTTTTTTTTTGTATTTTTTGTCTGTTTGTTCGCTCTCTACCGGGCAAACGGCATATGCGATCTTGATGAAAATTTGACAGGACCTTCGAAATCTCTGAACTTAGACTTGCTACGTTTTTGGGTACAATCGAAGAAATATTTCTCATGAATATCGTACTTTTACGATTTTTTTCGATTTTTAGTGCGATATTTTCGTGACATTTGGGCCGATTCTGACCAAACGGGTGGGGCTACAACGTTCATATTACACATGGACATTAAGGTTATGGTGATGTATTGCTTTTTAAAAGAAAAAGTTGAAAAAGTTAGCCAAAATTTATGAAAATAAAGCTTTTAATATAAGTTTGTTGATTTTTTGTGCGATATTTTCGTGCCATTTGGGCCAATTCTGACCAAACGGGTGGGGCTACACCGTCATATTATACATGGACATTAAGGTTATGGTGATGTAGTACCTTTTGAAAGAAAAAGTTGAAAAAGTTAGCCAGAATCCATAGAAATAAAGCTTTTAATATAAGTTTTTTAAGGTAAATAATACCAATTGACAAGAAACAATAGAAACTTGACAACAATCACTTCAATGCGTAGGCAACAAAACAAAGCACTTGCAAAAGTAAAGATATGCCACGCAAACTAAAAACTATAAAAAGCTCATCCTTCAACGCGGCGGGACTTTAGCGTTTTCCTAGTGGATACATAAACTGGTCAGAAAGCCATGCAAAACGACTTCGCCTACGCACGCTGATCGTACTGACACCTCCTGCTTACGCATGCAGCTCATGCAAATCCTACCTAGCTTGTTCTAGCCGTTTAGTAAGCTGCTCTTGCTATTCGACTGGTAAATGCTATTGTAAGATCTTATGGAGAAGTAAAAGCGTATCTTGGGATCTGTATATCTGTAGCTGTGTTTTTGTATGTACATGTTGTATTGTTACTGTATACTTTTATATTTATTTTTAGGTATATTATTGTTAGGCGACACAATTTACAGTGATTTGTATTTTGTATTACTTATGTATTAACAATGGTGACTGTCCAGAAATAAATTAAAATTCATTTGTTCCTCTTTAAATTAAAAGACCTGACCCCACTGAAAATCAGTTGCGAGAATAGCTCCGAGAAATTCTCATAGAGCAGACTCTAAATTCGAATTTATTTATTTAAGTTAATTTAATATTCGATATCGATAGGTCATTTGCCACTACTCCGCGAGCCATGTAGTTAAGACTTGCTCTAAACCGTATACATGCCACTATAAAACAACTATAAAAATTATACACGGACTGCTACAACATGCATTTTCAGAAATATATTATTAAACGATAGTTTTACGAAATGATATGGTAGTTTAGGAATACAATTAATGCAGTTCAAGAAATTATATAAAATTATATATTTTATTGTCTTCCCCCCTTCCACTGAACACCACATCTCAGAACATTACAAACCCTCATTCAACATTTACGAGCTACTCTAGGGGATGTCCAACAACGGCTGGGGAAAGGAACTGGCTTTCGTAGCCTGAGGCACTCTCATAGGCGTATGGTTACTTGTCAGAATGACCCACTGACCCATCATCACATTATGTTTCCGTCTGCAGAGTGATAAGTGCAGGACTCACTCACCCAGACTAAATAAGCCTACTTGGGGGATTTGTCGCTAAATATAGGAGATTTCAAAGTGCCTTTAGCGAAAATATTTTAATTTGGGAATCAGCGACTTTTTTTGGAATTTATGTCCTTCAGATGATATTTTCTGGATGAATTTGCGTTTTAGGATTATTGTTGAAAACGTAAATAAATCAACTTTTTGTGTTTGTATACTATTTTCCTTAGCCTTTTCAAATTGCCAGATGTCAAGTACCGCTAGCCGAAAACTGAAGTAACCACCGACGCGACCCCCCCCCCCCCACCCTCCCACCAACCCAACCCAACCCAACCCAACGCCATCACTCACAACTTACCACCAAAACAACCTTTTTCGCGGCTAAACTTTTACGTCATTGATCATTCACGTATCCAAAATTATCTGAAACTGGAACCATCCCTTGCTCGCACTTCTCTGTAAAAACTAGACATGAAAGCAAATCGTTTTATTGCAATCTTTTATGAAGACGTTACCGCCTCACGGCCATCCCTTATGAAAGAAGAATATCGACCATATTTCCTGTTAGGATCCCATTTCGAAGTGACCCAAAACTGAAACCATTCATTACTTTACTCGGTCGCATTCCTCTGTGAAACTAGGCAGGAAAGCAAATAAATCGTTTTATTGCAAACTTTTTTATGAAGCAATTACCAATAGATAGAGGCCCGTAAAAGTGGTTTTATTTTGTAGTAAATTTCGTTTTTAAAATTGGAGATTTCGGTGTTATTTCAGCGGTTTTATCTACATTTACCAATTTATATGCGTGTAATTATTCGTTCGCAACTGTCGTATTATTCTAGCCACATATCAAACAAGTTTGAATGTACTTATAAACAGACTGGTTTTAGTTACTAAGACTAAATTCATAATTTTTTCTGATAGTTATTTTATTACAACTTTCATTAACATTAATACAACAACAACAACAACATATTTAACATAAATTCCCATTTTTAGTGCTTTTCGTCGTTAAAAACACGTATTGTGTAATTTACACATATTTCGCTGTTTGGCGGTGATTCAATTTTGGCATTTTCTGTTCTAAATTTGATCAATTCATGCTCATTTTTTTAAATTGAATGATTTAGACATTTTTCGGTTTTATAGTCAGTAGCGAAATACACGTACATCTACCAATAGAAGTAATCAGTATAAAAACATATATTCATAGTATTAATTATAAACCGTAGGTCCTTTGCAAGTTGCAACGTTGCAAATTCGTCTTCCCTGAAGCAGTTGAAATGGATAATCAAATCAAGTTATGTATAAGTTCATAACAGTCCAGTGGCGGCTTGAACCCCTGAAAACCCGCGGGGCCAACTTTCTAGGTGCCCGTTAGGGCACCGCAGCCAAGCCGCGGTGCGCTACACATCACTCAAGCACCTTATACACCAAGCAGAGTTGGGGTGATTTCGAGGTGTTACCCAGCCGTCATGTAACGTGATGTGAACTTGAAAACTATCACAATCGAGGGGATTTAGGTACCTGACAACACATGCCAAATTTTATTGGGGTACGACCATTCCTTCTTGGTGAAAAAATGGCTTGAAACATGCTCAAAATCACTTTATGGATGTTAGCTACTACTGCTACTGCTAACATCTAATTCGTCAGTTTCAATCGGCCCGCGATTCTGACCAGACGGGTCATATTTTACATGGACATTAAGGTTATAGTAATATCGTCTCTTTTGAAAAAAAAAAAGATGAAAAAGTTTGTTGGAAGGCTTCCAAATAAAGGTTTTAAAATAAGACTTACACACTAGGCATACAATCAACAAGTACGGTAACTATAGTTACTTGACACTTGTTGACGGTATAAGCAGAGTTAGGCGGGAAAGTGCGATACGTAAACAAATGGCGGACATTTTAAATTTTGCTTCTATGTGCATGTGAAACGAGAAAAGTTGTCATTATACTCTCATAAAACAAATCAGAAACCGTCCCTGACCAAGGCCCAGATGTAGAAAATTATTTATAATACAACAGTGTAGGTCTAAAGTTCCATTAGGCTATAGGACTAGATAAAATTAATACTTACATTACATGTTTGACAAGCCTAGCCAACCCTAGGCCAGCACAACATTGTTCTGACACACTTCCTGCACAAATAACTAGTTTTGATTACTAAAAGCCTAATGCAGATAAACAATAGTATGATTGTCCACCTAGGCTATAAAAAAATATTCGGAAATGGAACACATATTCTTTTCTTTTTAGCCATGTTGAGCCATGATCAAAGTCAGCTTGCTGCTACACACAATGTCGAAGCAAGGTGTCGAATATGAGCTTGCTCATCTGTTTGTTTACATAATTGCAAGTTGCAACAATCAAATCATTTCATGCAACTCGTCTTTCGATTGGCCCGCGTTTATGAAGACACTGTCATCTAGAATAAATATTGAACGTTTTCGAGCTCTTTGCTATACGCAAATCTTTTTAAAGTGTCTGGATTTCGTGAACCTCACCCCACGTGAATAACAGCAATACTCTTTCAGCTCACAACCCATGACGTTTTCCACGATACCGTTCAAGAATACCAATTCCTTCGAAAACGAAAACGACTTCGTTTTCAAATTGCGTTTTCAACTCATCTCCCACGAACTCAAGAATTGGGGTCCAGTCCTTATACCGTCGTTATACCATGGTTATACCAAAGATTAGTCATGTGGTTATAACACCTATACCCAGGATGTACATGAATCTGGGTCTAGATATTTTACATCCTATTGTTATTGCTAATACCATAGAAATTAAATCAACTTTGATAAAATTATTATATTTTAACAAATAATTTTACAATGGAACTTGAAAAAGTAATGAGATTACACACATAACAAAAACTTGTAGAAATACAGCCAAACCTTACACACTCAAAAGAAATGAGATCTAAAAAAAGGGCCAAGCTCATTTACCCTTCCACATTTGCGCATTCTTAATTCATAAACGTACAGTGTCCCATAACAGCATCCTCGAAAAGCTTGGCAAAATAAAATTTGCATGTTATTACGTTTAAATTAATTAGAAAAAAGAACTTGGTTGAACTATTACGTTAAATTAATAATCGCAAATTCTATTTTGCCAAGCTTTTCGAGGATGCTGTTATGGGACACTGTACGTTTATGAATTAAGAATGCGCAAATGTGGAAGGGTAGATGAGCTTGGCCCTTTTTTTTAGATCTCATTTCTTTTGAGTGTGTAAGGTTTGGCTGTATTTCTACAAGTTTTTGTTATGTGTGTGTATAGTATTACACCCACCCACGCATGGGCGGCCGCAGGAATTTTGGCAAGGGGGGGGGGTCAAAGCAACAATTTGTACATTCGTTGGGCAAGCACAGGGGGTTTGGGGGGCAGAGCCCCCCAACAATAGCGAAAAATTTTGAAAATCAGGTTTTTAGAATGCGTTTGGTGGGTTTTAGAAAAAAGTAGTGGGCTGAATACAATACCAAAATTATGCAATTTTTGTGCAGTCGATACTCCTAGAAAACCACCAAAAGGAAACCTTAAAATATTCTTCACCCCCCCCCCCCCCCATTTTTGTCCTTTAGTCAAAAGCTACAGATTCTCAACATTGAGATGGGCGGTTATTAGCTTCTTTGTCCACTGAGATAATCTGACTTTTCTCTACCCACATCTTCGCTTTTGCCTACGGCTAGACCAACATTACACATGGACCTTCTTTCCGTTTTGTTTGTTACTTTCATTCCAATTTCGTTCCAAATTATTCCTCAAAATGCACTCAGCACTTTCAACACTTTTATTATCTCTGACGTACAATTGCCTCCGCGACGAGGCCGAATGTAATGAAATCATTTGCAGAAAAACATATGTCTAAATAGAACGGCAAAAAAAAAAAAACGACCAAACGTAGAATTCAACTGCCTACCTTTCGCATAGAGCTCAAACACGCTGCCATTTTGCCACAATGCACAGTGAAGTTTGGAGCTATAAGCCTATCTAAGGTGGTATCGTCGATGACCGTACGACAAATAGTGCATAATTATTCGCGAGACTGACCATACGATAAGCGCATACGCGCCATACGCATACGCGCCATACGCGCAAAGCCATTTAAATTCACATTTAAATACTAACACTTGTAGCCGTGTAGGCATTAAAGTGTCCGTCCCAGGCCAATTATTATAACAAGTGAAGGCCTAAATTATAAATAGATGTAGGTACCAAGTAGGACTACTGGGCCAAATATTTAGAACTGTCATAATGATTTTATATTGGCGTATTTGAATTTTATGTATAGGACATTCCTTGTTTGACAGTGTCAGGACTCAGGACACCGGCTAGACACACCAAGTAGGTCTATCAAAAAGTTTATTTTACCACAAAAATTGTAACGTTTAACGTACCACCTTAAAGTTATGTCATAATATAAAT
>JAMZAV010007163.1:0-31007 GCA_024449915.1 Sweltsa coloradensis | reverse complement strand
ACTCTCATAAGGTTTCTAAAGTCAGTTGTCGAGTAAGACGACGTTAAAGTTGCTGGAAGCGAGAGAGTGCCCGTGGATAGGAATCGCCTAGTGTAGGTGCATCTTCTTTAAACGGCAAGGGAACCACATACCGTCCAGTGTTATCACGATAATGACTTTTAGTAAACAACTCTTCACAATAAATGTCAGCAGGTAAACGGCTATCTTGGCTTGTGGGGGTTCTTCAATTTCCCCACAACCTCCTCATGTTGACTCAAGTGAAGAATAAACTGAGGCTAGCAACGTGTGACGTGGAAGGCGATCTCGATGGAGAGTCCATCCTACCCATGATGACCCAGCCGTAAATACTAAGAAGGGCTGAGGATACCCACTAACCTTGGGACCAATGAAACCTCCGGATATAAGTCAGCCCCAAGAAGAAAATCAATAGGTCCGGGAAGATTAAATTTGGGTGGATCAGCCAAATTAAATGTTTAAATTGGCGCAGAAAGAAAGGGGAAACGTGAATAACAGGCATGTTCGAGGTAATGGTAGACAAAACGATAGCATCTGTCATCAACCTAGGATGATCCGAATCTCTAGGCTTGTTTTGTACAACTGACAACTCCCGGGGTTTTGGGAAACCACATGTCTGACTTGCCCAGCAATGTTACTAGGTGAGGCGAGAAACAGGCAGCCCAAGACGTTTAGCACAACTCGAGGTGATAACGACGACTGGCTCCTGAATCAATTAGAACTCTTACCATTTTGGTATAAACCAAAATTGTCCTTGCAGTGAAACAGCTGTACCTAACAACACAGGGGTGGAGGCTACCGGAGTGGCGAGGGCATGGCACGATGTTCCTCGTCAGGTTGATGACCTCCCTGTGTCAGACTTGAAGGTGATACAACATTTGGGTCATGTTGTGTTGGCTACTAGAATGCATAGCGTGTTATGACGATAGTTGCATTGTAAACACGACGTGTTTGAAGGACATTGCGTTATCATGTGCGTGTTTTTAAGCAATTGAAACATAAACGTAAAGATCGCACTCGATCGTGGCGTCGACTAGGATCAAGAGCTAAAAACTCAGGACATTTATAGATAAATGTTGTTGCTTGCAGCCGGGCAAGATTTGGTAGTGGGTTGAACAGCCCCCCACGAATGAACGACCGTGAAAAACCTTTATTATCAAATAAATTTTTGATGGCCGGCTAATTGCGTAGGCTTCACAGAGGGAGACTTATAGGAAGTCTTTTCAATGTTAGATAGTTAAAGGGACTTTAACATGACCTTGAATAAACTTCATCAAACTGTCATAACTTGGTATGTCCGTCAATTTCAATTGCATTTCAAACATCTTCGAGTTGGTCGGTCCAAGTTGTTAATGCTATGTATAATAATACAAAATCACCTAAGTCAAGAATGTTTAGGTGACGAAGGGCTACGACGCACTCTTGAAAAGTTTTCTAGAAATAAATTTAGTCCCGAAAAAAGACTCAACGTGAGTGTTTTAAAACTCAAACATTTTGTCTAATTTTAGTGGCAAGGACTCGTTTGTTGTGGTATTTCTCTATTAGAGCTTGCCAAACAATTACGTAATTAGCATCTGTAATAGGCAGACTCATACAATGCTTGTACCCGGTCCGCTTACTAACGTGATAAGGTATTGGAATCGCTCTATGTTTTGTAAATGACTCATTGTCTGGATTAACAGCGATAAGTATCGTAAAATGACACCCAATGTTGATAGCTGCCAAACAAACGTAGGAAAATTTATTTTGGTAACGAGGGGGGTGCCTGGCATCCCTAGCTGATGTTGCAGTTTCCGTAGTCTTAAGTGACTCTGCAAATGCCTTTACCCCCATAATAAATATCGTCGAATGATTCTAAGACTTTCGAGTCAACAACAGTCTCAGAATCAAGAAGTAATTGAGTTTCAACGATTTCTGCGTGGATTTTGGTGAATTCTTCGGAAAAGTTATCGATGTGTTCAATCTCACTTTGAAGGTTGTTACTTTGGCTGCGTTCCTGGTATTTTCTTTGTTAGGTTAAGGAGCGTTTGAAGCTTACGGAATTCTCGTTGTTTCGTACATCGAGACTGGCTAATTTATTTTCAAATTTAGTTTTGAGTGCTTTCTCGGCATAGTTAAAAGTGACAGGACAAAATTACGTAGGACACTAAATACAAAAAAGGGGATAGCCCTGGCGGGTAGATCGCCTTCAAAAAGAGTTGAAAAGAATTAAGACAAAAAATTAACAAACCTTAATCAAAATGCTAGACTAACGAACCGGGTCGGGCCTACGAGGACCCGAAACTATGTCTATGCAGGGAGACATAATACAATGTAAAATTGTAAAATAAATTGTCGCCGGAGGTTGGCGTTAGAAGCAGTAGAGTTTTTTGGAAAGAATGTTGTTGTTTAGGAGCCGCACTCACCTTAAAGTCACTGTTTTGGTCAAGGCACAGCACAGCTTTGGCTTGGTTGGTTCCGACGTCTTGACTTTTCCACTAATATAATTTAAACTTATAAACACACGATGTGGTCTACACACCACTGTAGCTCGGCAGTGAATGGGGCGCCTGCCTAGGGCGAATGACGCGAACTTGAACTAAGTCACATGATATTAATGACGTAGTTGTCGGACTGGTTTGTACTACAGTTTATATGCAGTGCGGCGTAAGGATAGGGAGGGAGGGAAAAAAGATTCAAAATTCTAATCCTAAACATACCCCCCACCGAAACCAAAGTGAGGTTTCTAACTCCAAAAAAATAATGGAAGAAAGATAAGATTTCTAACCTAGGTAAGTCTATTTTTGAAAATATAAAGAATAAAAACGTCTCAAGGGGCTGGGTTAACTCTACGGCTGGTATGGACATAGCTTCACTACCGGTCGAGTAACTGTTCCTTGAGATGTGCAAACGGTGGCGACTCGTACCACTTGGTCCGATCCAGGATGGACCTCGATTACTCTCCCTAGTTTCCATTTCAATGGTGGAGATTTTCCGTCATTGATGATGACGAGATCGTTAGGTTTCAAATTGGGGCCCAAGGACCATTTCTGACGTTGTTGCAGAGTATGCAGATATTCTGTCTTCCATTTTTCCAAATTTGTTGGACGCCTTCTTGGATCAGTTGCCAACGAGACAGTCTATTAAATGGAATATCATAAACAATCTCTTCTGGATGCGAAACTAGTGGAGCTCCGATAAAAAAATGACCCGGAGTCAGCGTATCGAACTCATTGGCATCCGGTGACAGATAAAACAAGGCCTCGAATTTAGAATAGCTTCTATTTTGCTAAGCAAAGTTGTGAGCTCTTCGAACGAAAGAGTTTGTTCACCTACTACCCCGGGGGCAAGTGATACTTCACTGAGCGTACTCCGCCTCCCATAACCCACCAAAGTGAGGCGCGGAAGGGTGGTTGAAGTGCCATAGGGTGCCTCTACAGCAGTTGCGTTAGTGATCTGTTTTGATTCGTCATGCAGATATTTAGATTTTCCCCAGCAAATATCTGTTGGCTCCGACAAAGTTAGTGCCGCAGTCCGAGTATATGGCAGTGCATAACCCACGTCTAGCGACAAATCGGTCCAGAAGCAGCAAGAAAAGCAGGAGTTGATAAGTCAGAAACAACTTCTTAATGCACTGCCTTCGTTGCATGCAAACAAAGAGACACATGTAGGCCTTGGATATCTTAGCATTCCTTCTCTTACTCTTTTTAAATGCCAAATGGGCCAGAAAAATCAACTCCCTGGTTTCAAAACGGACGTCCTTGTTCCACTCTCGAAGCTGGAAGATCTCCCTAAGAGGCTGGGAGTGGGAGGCCCTCATTTTGTGGCATATGACCCCCTTTGATAGTCTTGAGCGAATAACTCGGCGAGCTTGCAAGTACCCAGAAGTGGCGGTGTAACACACTTTGCAAAGCTCGTGGTCCGATATGCAGGTATGAGCGATTGGTATGGTCGAATTATGAGGTTTGTAAAATTTTTTCTTCCACGGCAGCAGCAAGGATGCCGGATTTGTAGGGTAAAGATGCATTCCGAAAGTCGACCTCCTACTCGAATCAAACCTGATGATTCGATGAAGGTTTTTAATCGCTGCAAAGAAGGAGAGCAGGGTAACTTCTTGCTAACAACTGGAAATCTTGCCGAAATGATCTTGCTGAACTTGTTTAATCCATATTTGGAAAGTTTTGCGTAGCTCGTTGGCGTCAACGTTCCGTGCAAACGCAAACTCACTGATGATTGTGCGTTCCTTGAAAATCTTAAACACCAAGCGTAACGCGTTGGAGGTTAGTCAGAGTGGGAATCTCTCCAAAACATCGGACGCAATGGGTGCATTCGCCCGTTCCCAAACATGTTGAATGAAGTTTTGACTTCGGGAATGTCGCAAGGCTGTAGGCATGGTACAGTTGCAAGGGGCCATTCTTCTTGTTGGGACGACAACCATATTGGGACCCCCCCCACCAAAAAGGGATGAGTGAGTAGCTTTTTGGAGTTACCCCTCTGCGGGCGCAGTCAGCTGGGTTATGTTTGTGTTGAAACATAATTCCAAATTGACGGCTCGGTTGCCTCAAGGATCTGGACGAAACAGTTAGACACGAATGGTTTCAGCTTAAATGGGGGCGTACGAACCCACCCCAAAGACTGGGGCCGAATCGCAGAAAGCATAGATACCGATACAATTTATCTTGATGCTGATTTATGGGCAGGGCTACTGCAAAAATTTTTGAGAGGAGAAACGGCTCCGCACAATTCCAGGCGAGGAATTGAAAGAGTTTTCAATGGCGCTACCTTTGATTTTCCCATTAGCAAGCTTACATTAGTTTTTGAAATGAGAATCACATGTTTTAAGGTAGATCACTGCGAGTAACCTTGTTCCGAAGCATCGCAGAATCCAACTAGGTTGGCTTTTACGTTCGTGGACGAAAATATGAAACGTTCGATTCTTAGTTTTGCTAATTCGTCGATTTGGTTTGCAAACACCATCCACTGGTCGTAAATCGCTTGAGGTATAGGATCGCCCCCAAACCCGGGAGCCGAAGGGGCCACAATTTTTGGATAATGCATTTGGCAGTGAAGACTGCTGGTGTGACCCAACCCAGTGGATCATAGATGCGTGCGAGTACGGACAGTAATGCTCGTTTGGTGTGAACGTCATTTTTCATAGAAACGTTGTATGAAAATGCGCCCGCCTGTGCATCCCAGTGGATGCCTAGAATTTTCACAACTAAATCGTCAGGAGAAGTCATGCAAGATAAACCTCCCTGTCTATCAGTGGGACATCATCAAGAATTTCCGGGCAGTTGCTGCTCCATTTCCGCAGTTGGAACCGCCTGGCTTGAGGAGATCAATAATTGTTTTTTTAAGAAAGAGCGCCTCTTCAATTGAATCTGCTCCAGTCAATAAATCATCAACATAGATGTCCTCTTGAAGGATCTTTGCTGCATCCGGATACTTTGCACCTTCATCTCGAGCTAGCTGATGAAGTGTTCTTATACCCAAACCAAGGGGGCAGATGAGACTCCGTAGGTAACGGTTTTCAATTCGAAACGCTTTATGAGGGAGTCAATGAACTCCTCCATAAAATATGTTGGAACAGCCTGTGCTCTGGTAAAACAAAGATTTGCCGATACATCTTGCAAATGTCAGCCGAGAATACAACCGGGTGCATTCGGAATTTGAGAATAAATCTGTTATATCGGGTTTAAGCTTTGGTCCTGTATGGAGGATATCGTTGAGCGATCTGTTTTCATGAAGCTTTAGCAGATTCGTCAAATACAACACGTAGCTTAGTAGTAGAACTTGACAACTTGAGAACGGGATGATGAGGAATAACAAACTGCGACGAATTAGAAGAAGAGGCACCTCTTCCATGTGGCCCAGATCTTTCATACTCCCGCATGAACTCTGCATAAGGTTTCTGAAGTTCAGGTTGTCGAGTAGACGACGTTCAAGTTGCTGGAAGCGAGAGAGTGCCCCTGGATAGGAATCGCCTAGTGTAGGTGCATCTTCTTTAAACGGGAAGGGAACCCCATACCCTCCGTGTTATCACGATAATGACATTTAGTAAACAACTCTTCACAATAATGTCACAGGGTCAACGGCTATCTTGAATTGTGAGGTTCTTCAAATTCCCACAAACCCCCTCATGTTAACTCAAGTGAAGAATCAACTGAGGCTAGCAACGTGGTGACAGTGGAAGGCGATCTCGATGGAGAGTCCATCCTACCCATAGATGACCCAGCCGTAAATACTAAAAAGGGCTAAGGATACCCACTAACCTTGGGACCAATGAAAACCTCCGGATATAAGTCAGCACCAAGAAGAAATTTAATAGGTCCGGGAAGATTGAATTGTGGATCAGCCAAAATTAAATGTTTAAATTGGGCGCAGAAAAAAAGAGGAACGTGAAAAACAGCATGTTCGAGAATGGTAGACAAAACGATAGCATCTGTCATTAACCTAGGATGATCCGAATCTCTAGGCTTGATTGTACAACTGACAACTCCCGTGGTTTGGACACATGTCTGACTTAGACAGCAATGTTACTAGGGGAGCGAGAAACAGGGAGCCCAAGACGTTTTAGCACAACTCGAGGTGATGAACGACGACTGAGCTCCTGAATCAATTAGAACTCTTACCGGTTGGTATGAACCAAAATTGTCCTTGCAGTGAACAACAGCTGTACCTAACACACAGGGTGGAGGCTACCGGAGTGGCGAGGGCATGGCACGATGTCCTCGTCGAGGTTGATGACCTCCCTGTGTCAGAACTTGAAGGTGATACAACATTTGGGTCATGTTGTTTTGGCTACTAGAATGCAGTAGCGTGTTATGACGATAGTTGCATTGTAAACACGACGTGTTTTTAAGGACATTTGCGTTTCATGTGCGTGTTTTTTAGCATTGAAAAATAACGTAAAGATCGCACTCGATCGTGGGGTCGACTAGGATCAAGAGCTAAAACTCAGGACATTTATAGATAAATGTTGTTGCTTGCAGCACGGCAAGAATTTGGTAGTGGGTTGAACAGCCGCCACGAATGAACGACCGTGAACAACTTTATTATCAAATGAATGTGATGGCCGCTAATTGCGTAGGCCCTTTACAGAGGGAGACTTATAGGAAGTCTTGTCCCAAAGTTAGATAGTTCAAGGACTTTTAAAATGACCTTGAATAAACTTCATCAAACTGTCATAACTTGGTATGTCCGTCAATTTCAATTGCATTTCAAACATCTTCGAGTTGGTCGGTCCAAGTTGTGTAATGCTATGTATAATATACAAAATCACCTAAGTCAAGAATGTTTTTGGTGACGAAGGGCTACGACGCACTCTTGAAAGTTTCTAGAAATGAATTTAGTCCCGATAAAGACTCAGACGTGAGTGCTTTAAACTCAAACATTTTGTCTAGATATTTATGGCAAGGACTTCGTTTGTTGTGGTATTTCTCTATTAGAGCTTGCCAAAAAATTACGTAATTAGCATCTGTAAGGCAGACTCATACAATGCTTGTAGCCGGTCCGCTTACTAACGTGATAAGGGATTGGAATCGCTCTATGTCGTAAGTGACTCCTTGTCATGGATTAAGCAGCGATAAGTATCGTAAATGACACCCAAAGTTGATAGCTGCCATCAAACGTAGGAATATTTATTTTGGGTAAACGAGGGTGTGCCTGGCATCCCCAGCTGATGTTGCAGTTTCCGTAGTCTTAATTTACTCTGCAAATGCCTTTACCTCATAATAAATATCGTCGAAAGATTCTAAGACTTTCGAGTCAACAAAAGTCTCAGAATCAAAAAGTAATTGAGTTTCCAACGATTTCTGCGTGGATTTTGGTGAAAATTTTTCGGAAATGTTATCGATGTGTTCAAATCTCACTTTTTAAGGTTTTTTACTTTGGCTGCGTTTCCTGGGATTTTCTTAGTTAGTCAAAAGAGCGTTTGAAGCTTACGGAATCTCGTTGTTTACGTACATCGAGACTGCTAATTTATTTTCAAATTTTGTTTTGAGTGCTTTCTCGGCCATATTAAAAGTGACAGGACACTTACGTAGACACTAAATACAAAACAAAAGCGATGCCCTGGCGCTAGATCGCCTATCAAAGAGTGGAATAGAATTAGACAAAAAATTAACAAAACCCTTAATCAAAATGCTAGACTAACGAACCTGATCGGGCCTACGGAGGACCAGAACTATGTCTATGCAGGGAGACATAATACGAATGTAAAAATTGTAAAAATAAATTGTCGCCGGAGGTTGGCGTTAGAAGCGTAGAGTTTAGGAATGAATGTTGTTGTTTAGGAACCGCACTCACCTTAAAGGCCTTGTTTTGGGCAAGGCACAGCACAGCTCGGCTTGGTTGGGTTTCCGACGTCTTGACTTTTCCACTAAAAATCATTTTAAACTTATAAACACACGATGTGGTCTACACACCACTGTAGCTCGGCAGTGAATGGGGCGCCTGCCTAGGGCGAATGACGCGAACTTGAACTAAGTCACATGATATTAATGACGTAGTTGTCGGACTGGTTTGTACTACAGCTTATATGCAGTGCGGCGTAAGGATAGGGAGGGAGGGAAAAAAGATTCAAAATTCTAATCCTAAACAGCGTCACTCATCCTCACCCTCGTTACCAACCCGATGGAGAAAATGCGTCAGTTATCGTACCCCTACTTACTTATCCGGTGTAGGAATTGCGTCAGTCGTCCTCCCTATCGTTTCCCAGCCAGTGTAGGAACTGCGTCAGTCATCCTTGCCCTCGTTACATATACACGGTGTAGGAACTGCGTCAGTCATCCTTTCCCTCGTTACCTACAAGGAGTGGGAACTGGGGCCCACTTAACTTCCCCTTTGGTGACCCACCAGATTACGGGACTGCGTCAGTCAACCTTTCCCTCGTTACCTACTCGGTGTAGGAACTGCGTCACTCAACTTCCCCCTCTAACCTACCAGATTTAGGAACAGCGTCACTCTTCCTCACCTTCGTTACCTACCCGATGGAGGAACTGCGGACAGTCATCGTACCCCTACTTCCCTTAACAGGTGTAGGAATTGCGTCAGTCGTCCTCCCTCTCGTTTCCCAGCCGGTGTAGACCAGCGTCAGTCATCCTTGCCCCCGTTACTTTACCCGGTGTGGGAACTGCGTCAGTCTGCCTATCATCGTTACCTACCGATTTAGGAACTGCTTTTACTCATCCTCTCCCTTGTTACATACCCGGTGTAGGAACTGCGTCAGTCTGCCTATCCCTCGTTATCTACCCGGTTTCGGAACTGCGTCAGTCATCCTTTCCATCGTTACCTACCTGGTGTAAGAACTGCGGCAATCTTCCATTTACTCGTTACATACCCGGTTTAGGAACTGCGTCAGACATCCTCTCCCTCGTTACCTATACAGTGTAGGAACTGTGTCACTTAACTTCACCTTCGTTACCTACCAGATTTAGGAACTGCGATGCGAGTCAGTCTGCCTCTCCCTCGTTTCCTAAAAGGTGTAAGAACTGCGTCGGTCTTCCTCCCCTCTTTTACTACCAGATTTAGGAACTGCGTCACTCATCCTTCCCCTTGTTACCTACCCGGTGTAGGAATTACGTCAGCTTGCCTCTCCCTCGTTACCTACCAGGTGTAGGAACTGTGTCAAACACTCTTCACACTCGTTTCCTACCTGGTGCAGGAACTGCGTCACCTTCGTTACCTACCAGATTTAGGAACTGCGTCACTCATCCTCTCCCTCGTTACCTACCCGGTGTAGGAACTGCGTCAGTCGGCCTATCTATCGTTACCTACCCAGTTTAGGAACTGCGTCAGTCATCGTACCCCTCGTGACTTATCCGGTGTAGGAACTGCGTAAGGTCTTTGCGTGCAAGTCCTCGTCCAGTCCGAGGTCGTAGCCATATCCCGCGACGGGCCCAGCTCGGGCCTGGAGCCCTATTCCTGAGTTCCACCCGTCCACGGGACGGGACGGGACGAGTCGTTTTGTACCACGTGACCATTGTTTACCACGTTTACCCGTTCAAGATGGCCGATTGCTATTCCTGAGTTCCATCTCGTCCCGTTTTGTTAAACCCCTCCCGTCCAATCTATCTCGGCTGCTCAAGAAACCCGCCGAGAGAGCACCGAGGCCGGCTCCCCTATGGTTTGGAAGAAAACAATGGCGGACAACATCACTGCAATTCACGTTTTTGCGAAGGGAAATAATGTTTTTATGAGTTTTGCGTGTATGTTTAAAGTACGATATACTGTGATGAAAAGACGCAGTTAAACTGCGCGTGTGTTTCCAAGTTTTTCTTCCACGGATTGCGATGTAATCACGAATCTATGCACCGAGAAGTTGCCCAATCACTGCAATACGAAGCAAAGGTAAGCTAAAACATCGCATTAAAATGTATATTTTTAATATGTGCGGGCTGATCAATGTAATAAAGACACATTTGTATCATTTCTTACGTATTTCTTCTATTATGTACGTCCCTGCATTGATTGCAGTGGTTTTCACTAGGCCCTATACCTTGTGTCGACCCAAGTAACACTCTGTCAATCATCTAAGTGAAAGGGAACCGGTGGTTTTGTGCACAATACAAATGTAAATAATCCCCATTACCTGTAATGGCCTGTCCATCTTGACCCGTATTGACAGTTTCAAACCACATGGACCTCTTTGGAATCTGTACCAGCCTGTATTTGAGAACGTCCCCTTTTATATAACTGAGTGTCCACAAATTTTTCTCGAACATGAAGATTTAGAAGGGGTTGCTTTTTTCCCATTATTTTTTTCAAAAGAAGGCGGGGGGCCCCTAAATTACAACCTGCGCCCTTTTCAGTTTGATGTTTTGACAGAGTTTTTACTTGGGTCGACACGGGGGGGGGGTAAAAAAAAAAGTGGGGGCCCTGGGGCCTAGCCCCTTTAAGAAACCGGGGCGGGAAAAAAAAATCCCTTTTTCAACACTTTTTATACCTGGGGCCTGGGCCTAGCCCTATGCCTAGGCAAGGGAGCGGGGGCCCCTGGGGGCAAATCCTAAACAAATAGACCCTCGATTTTTTTTAGCCCCTTTGGGGGCCTCCCTTAGCCTAGGCCTAACCCCTATTTAAATTTAAAGTCCTTGCCCTCACCCTGGGGGTAGGCCTACCCCTACTTTTAAAATGCAAATAACGTTGTGGGCCCTTTCCCCAAAAAATCATTGTAGGCCCTAGGGGTTTTTGGTGTTATTTTTTTTCTTTTGCCCCCCAGGGCTGCTAGCTTACTGGTCTACGGGAATTGAAGGTCAATTATAGAAAAAAGGGGGCCTAGGGGGCCTAGATTTACAGGGGAAAAAACCTAGGACCAAACATGCCAAAACCCTTTTTTCCTTTGGCCCTCTCAAAAGTCGGTGAAAATATGGGGCCCTAGGGCCTATAGTTGTGGGAAATTCTTTGAAGATACCCAATGGCTTAGGATTTTATTAAGTACTTCCTAACGGCAAGATTTAATCCCTAGGCCTGGGCAAAGACAGCGTCCCCCTAATTGGCACGACCCCAACATGTGTTTGCCTAGACTTTTTAAAATTTCGAAATTACATTCTAAAATTAACTGGGTTTCCGCAGGGCCCCTCGTTTATAGATAAACCATGGAGGCATCCTATGCTTATTTGGAAAATTGTTTTTGGGTTTGGGGGGGGCCAACAAACCCTTAAAAAACTAATTTTGCCTAAAAAATTAGTTTGTGGTATTAGGGGGGGGGGGGGGGGTTTCAAAAAAACTAGGATTCATTTGTACCCCCCCAACCGAACAAGTAGCCCCTTATTTTTAATTAAATTCACCTACCTACTTTAGGGGGTACTTTTTTTGTAAATCTTTTGCCGTAGGGGCCAAACCCAACATGGCACAAATATTTATTTAAAAGCCCACTCAAACACTAAAACTTTCCCTCACTGGGTAAGTCTGGTGTATGCCACACCATCGAGACCAAAATTTTTAAAGAAACCTTCTACCAGCAACAGTCCCAAAACTTTTACCCCCTTTCCTAGTAGGGGGGGGGCCTCCTTTTGAAAACAAATGTCATTCAGGAAATTTTTTCTACCTACATAAAAATATTTAAAAATGGCCCAAATTTTATCAAAGGGGTCCCGTGGTCCTGCAAACTCGGGTGGAATGATGTCCCTAGAAGCATCGTGACTTGGTGGGGGACCTCAAACTTATGGTGTGGTCCCTGACGTACCGTTCTCTTCCGCAAAAAAACCCAAAGTCTGACCGTCAAACACTATGCCACAGTACGGATGATTCTCAGCCCAAGGGATTCAACCTGATTTTAAAAATCCCAAACTATAGAGGAAATAAGCTGTAAAAATAAAGTGTCCCAGAAAAAAAAAATAATAAAAAAATTGTATGGGATTATTTCAGTAACTTTTGTAGGGCCCTTTTAAAACCCTTAATTTATTGTAATTTTACAGTAGCAGTCCCGGGGTTTTGGCATAGTTTTGACAAATTTAAAGTTTTGGGGTTTTTTGGGCCGACTGTAACTAATCTTTCATTAGGCCTACATATTCTTTGGGGCCCTGCCATTTTACAAATTTTATATAGGTTTTATGTTGTACCTTTTAAAACTGAAAAAAGGGAAACAAAATTCCAAAACTAAACCCAGAATTAAAATACAAAAAACTGTGGGCCGTAGACGTTTCGGTACCATTGTAAAAGTCAAATGAAATTGGGGATCTTTTTTATAAAAAATTTTTTTGAGTAAAATCATGCATAACCTGACTTACTATCCTGACTTTTCTATGCCCCCTGTGACAAAGTTTTTTTGAAATTTTGCTTATGACTTTTAAATTTTTTAAAAGGGAATTTCTGCATAATAATACCTTTTGTTTTTAATAAAAAAGGGGGTTAAAAAAATTAAATATTTTAAAAAAATTTTAACATTTAAAGTTTTTATTGGCTTGGAAATTTTTTAACATTCTCACAAACCCATTCTAAAATTGGGATTAACCCCAAAATGTTTTATATACAATGAAAAATGCCCCTTTAACCTTCAGCAACTTCTTGTCATGTAGGCTTTGTAAAATAATTTTACCAAACATATTAGTTGATTTGTTAATGGGGAGAAAATTTGTGAACCTAAGCCGCACGTATAGACCAACCCTTGTACACAATTGTCGCAATTGGGATTACAATCGTAGTCGCTTTCGATGTGTTTCACTGAGGCATTGTAAAATTGATATCTTATGTTAGATTTGCAGTGATTACGACTACAACAGATGAAAGGTCTACTGCTTGCAAAAATTATGGTTTATTTTCCATGTTCAGTTCAAATCCTTACTAAACTGTTGCACATGCTTAGGCCTACCTACAGTTGCCACTGAATGAATAAATATGTTGGCCCTAGGCCTACAAATAATTATTTTTTAACGTTGGGTTGCAATCAATTAAACTAATGAAAGCTTCAAACTAGCCCTCATAAACTTGGTAGGCCTACATACACACCCTAAACGACAATCATTTTGTCACCCAAGCGGCCAAGCCCAACGCCACATGTTTGGTCTACAATCCAAAGCATACGTATAACTATCCAAATACCTAGTAGCATAATAATTATAGCCAATGATAAATGTATTAAGCAAAAAAAGCCTGTAGGCCCTATGCTATTGGGCCTACTAGGCCACACCACAAGTTATCAGTAGGATATGCATAGGCCTAGGCTATCTATGGGCCGAAGCTAGGTAGGGCCTTGGCCCTTGGCCCTTAAAAGTAAAGTAAAATTTGATCAGCCTGTAGATTTGTAGGCTACATACATACTGTAATGTATCCAGATAATGTAGGAACTAGGTCTGAGTAGGCGGTACCTATATTTACAGGCCACGCCTTTACTTCCCAAGTTTACCAGTGGTATGAACTGCACCACAGCAGTTCAAGGGTTGTACTAACTGTATGTGTACTAAAGAGTTTTGGTAAAGAAGGGGCGTTTTTCCCGACGCCATTCCTCTGTGGTTCCTTACTGGGGAAACATCTACATAACTGTGCATAACCATGTATCAAGTGTATTATGTGTATCTAATAAATAGTTAATATGAATTGAAGTATAATTACTACCATTAGGTACTAAATCCAACTACTACTACTAAAGTCCGCGTCAAATCAAGAAGGCCTCCTCTGAAAGAGCGACTTATTTCTATGCTCTCTTTGTGCAACGTTGTAAACATCAAATTATGTTGTCGGATTCTCCTAATGGAGAGAAGGGTTGATCCATCGCTTCCAAATACAAAGTGACCTCAAAATACGCGTCAGCTGTGCCTGTGCCCATGTCGCGCGTCGCGCCACCTGAGTGAATGGTTATTATGTTTAATTTCCAAGAAAAAACAAACAAACAAACAAAGCAATAGAAGGTCCATGCAGTTTGGAGTGACCTGTACAACAAGGGTTGGTAAGTGGAAGACATGATTGACAGTTTCTGGTCTTCAACAATACCAACTATTTCCTTTTAGATTGGTTTAGGAGGGCTACTTGATATGAACACAAGTATAGTGGTGTGCAGGGACACCACAGTTGGCGACGAAGGTAAATGGAAGGTACTGTGAATATTCAAAACATAATTTCGAGGCCCTAGGCCGTGCTCTAGGCCTAGGCGAGATACGACGCCATTTGACAAGGTGATTTCGTGATTTTCACAATGTCCAAAATTGGGTCATTGGGGCCTTACGATGCAGCAGAGGAAACATGGACTGCATACATTGACAGGTTTAAAAATTTCGTAACTTGCAATAAAATTGAAGACAATTTGAAAAAGAGCACTTTTCTAACAGTAGTGGGAGCAAGAACATACACATTGCTTCTTGGGTTGTGTGCCCCTGACAAACCAAGAGATCTAGCATACAATGAGCTAGTGGAAGTACTGTCCAAGCACATAAGTCCGGTTCCAGGGAAAATAGCGGAAAGATACAAATTCTACCAAGCTGTCCAACAGGATAACGAGTCGATCCAAGATTTCGTAGCTAGAATCAAAAGTCTCACTACATACTGTGGATTTGGACCAAGGATAAAGGAAGCTCTTCGAGACCGTTTCGTGTGTGGTCTACGTTCCGATAGGATTCGAGTTCGTCTTCTAGAGAAGGGTGACCCCACATTCGAAGACGCAGTAGCCCTAGCAGCCACTTTTAGAAGCCGCGCTGAAGGATGCAACAGCCATGGGGAGGGAGCGTCCAGCCGGTCTACATCATCTAGGCCTACAACCCCGAGGGAAGTTCATGAGCAAGCCAAAGCCTACAGCCCGATCGACAGCAGCACCCGCAGTGGTACCCAGTTCCGGTTCTTCACAACAGTCGGGAGGTATTTCAAAAAGCAAATACCGATGTTTTTCATGCAATGGAGAAAACCATACTAGAGATAACTGTAAATTCAAAAGTTATGTTTGTAATTTATGCAAAAGGACAGGGCACATTGCCAAGGCCTGTCGTAGCCAAGCTAATAATAGAGGAACTAGCCAACGCAGTTCTTATCTATGGCAGATACACCAGTGGATAAACCCCTGGATGATTCTAGTGTATTGTTCCAATTGAACTCAAAGACAGATTGTATGCCTCCAATAATTGTGCCAGTAATTCTGGAGGATAGTTTAGTAAGCATGCATTTAGACACCGGTTCTGCAGTAACCGCCGTCTCTTTCAAATTCTTTGAACAATATCTCAAGCACCTTGTATTCCAACCATCGAATTTAACTTTTCAAACGTATGCCAAGCATAGCATCACATCTAAAGGAGTGGTGATGGTAAAATGTAAGGTTAAAGGTGTACAGGTTCATTCTTTACCATTACAGGTCATTGCAAATGGTGGTCCTCCTATTCTAGGCAGAGATTGGTTACTAACCTTGTTTGGGGAAAATTGGATTACCGGATTGTTGAATGTGCAACAACATGAAGGCGAGCCTCCACAGGCTGGTACATTACATTTCAGTGAAGCAGAGCATAATGCAGCAGTGGAAGCATTAATTGCAAAATTTTCTAAAGTATTTCAGGAAGGGTTAGGAACATTTACTAAAGCTAAAGGTAGCTAAAGGTCTGTTTAGGTACAATAGGATTCCGTACGGGGTATCGTCCGCACCTGGTATTTTTCAAAGAATTATGGAGCAATTGTTAGCCGACATTCCAGGAGTTAGAGTATTTCTGGATGATCTCCTAGTTACAGGTAGAACACGACAAGAACATTCCGAACGATTGGAACGAGTTCTAGGCCGATTAGAGGAAAGTGGTTTCACAGTACAGCGAAGTAAATGTCAATTCTTCCAAGATTCTGTGTCATATGTAGGACATACCATTGATCGGGAAGGGTTGCGTCCCTCTCCGAAAGTAGATGCAGTTATTAATGCACCATGTCCTCAGGATATTTCACAGCTACGAGCCTTAATAGGTCTTGTGACATTCTACAGAAAGTTTATTCCGAACATGGCTTCTTTGTTGAAACCATGGTACCATTTACTGGAAAAGGATGCGGAATTCAAATTTGATCATAGCTGTAGGGTGGTTTTTGATAAAGTCAAGAAAATCTTGTCATCTAATCCTCTCTTAACACACTACGACCCTGATAAACCCTTCAAATTGGTATGCGATGCTAGTGCGTATGGGTTGGGCGCAGTCTTAGTGCATGTTATGCCAGACAATTCGGAGCAGCCGATTGCCTATTGTTCCCGCACCTTGACCAAACATGAAGTACATTATTCGCAGATTGATAGAGAAGCCCTAAGCATCTATTGGGGGGTACAAAAAAATTTTCAATACTTGTATGGCAGATATTTTCTACTGGAAACTGATCACCAAGCCTTGACGATTATATTCGGTCCAAAACGTGGTATTCCAGTGATGGCAGCCAGTCGATTGCAGAGGTATGCATTCTTTCTTTCTGGTTTTTCATTTGACATTTCGTATGTTAAGTCTCGCGATAATGTAGCGGATGCATTTTCGCGACTTCCTCTCAAATGTACTGAATCTGCCGATGCAGATACTACCTACATTAATTTTGTAACTTCTTGTAACTTACCAGTGTCTTGCAAAGACATAGCAAAGGAAACGCGAAGTAACAGTATTTTATCGAAAGTGTACAATTTTGTAGTAAGGGGTTGGCCAGAATCAACTACAGGTTTAGCACCGGAGCTAATGCCCCATTACTACAAACGTTTAGAACTTTCAGTTGTGCGTGGAGTTTTTCATGTGGGGCTATTGAGTGATTATACCATCCAAATTTCAAGCTCATTTCTTAGCCGAACTACATGACAGCCATTTAGGAGTAGTGAAAATGAAGGGACTTGCACGTACGTACTTTTGGTGGCCTAACATAGATAAACAAATCGAAGAGTTAGCTGCTTCTTGCATAAGTTGTTTAGCTCACAGGCCGTCACCGGAAAAGGCACAGTTGCATGTTTGGGAGAATGTAACAAACCTTTCGAACGTGTGCATCTTGATTTTCTGGGTTCTCTTCATTCAAAAATGTTTCTGGTGTTAGTGGACGCATATTCCAAATGGGTGGAAATTTTGGAAGTTCCATCTACCGCGGCGGTCCATACTATTCGAAGACTTTCGTTACCTCTTTGCGCAATTTGGTGTACCCAAATTAGTAGTATCAGACAATGGTCCTTCATTCCAGTCAGCAGAGTTCAAACAGTTTTTGCAGTCCAATGGTATTCGACAAAGTTTTTCTCCTCCATATCATCCCGCTACCATGATTAGCCGAAAACATGGTTCGAACTTTCAAATCCAAAAAAAACGTCCATACTAGAGTCTGGATCGATTGAAATCAAGCTATTTCTAAGTTCCTTTTGTTTGTATAGAAATACGTTCATTGTACAACAGGGAAACTCCGGCTAAGCTATTTCTCAATAGAGTATGCGAACTAGTTAGATGCGATCTTCCAAGCACATCCTCTTTTCGTGAACAGCACAGTCTAAGCAATACAGAATGCCATGGTTCTAGAGTAATGTCCTTTGCAGTTGATGACAGAGTGCTGATAAGGGATTTATCAGGTAATCAGAACAGAAATGGATTCAAGGCAAATACCCAACAGTTAGGTCCAGGTAGCATAAAAGTTTATGTCCAGGGAGAGGACATAGTGTGAAAAGACATGTTAATCAGTATTAGCTGATCGAGTAATGTTAAGAGACCCCACGTATAATGCGTCGATAGGGAGATTGACGGTACAGAGTAGGCCTTATTGAAAATGTACAAAGTGATGATGAGTTAGTGCAGAATGCAGGAAGGTGAACAGAACACTTCTCCAAGTCAGATACAGTGTTGAGTGGTTTCAGATCAGGGAAAACCATAATTACGTCACCTCCAGCCATCATACTCCGGCCTTGGAAAAGCCTTCTGGGCCGGTTTGAGAAACGATACCCTGTAAGATTAAGAAAACCCAAAGTACGGTTTGATTGTGTACAATGAGTATGTACAGAACATCTTGTAAATTCTGTATTATAATAATATCATTATGTTTCGTATGTTATCATTTGGTGCCTGACAAGTAGCCAGTAGGAAAATCATTAGTATGTAAGAACCATTCTTGTAAAATTTCTGTATCATGCTGAATATTCATTATGTTTTTATGTTCTTCTGTTTTACCCTGCCTTTGAATTAAGCCTAGGGAATTGTAATGTATCCAATAATTGTAGGAACTAGGTCTGAGTAGGCGGTACCTATATTTCAGCCCACGCCTTTACTTCCTAAGTTTACCAGTGGTATGAACTGCACCACAGCAGTCAAGGGTTTGTACTAACTGTATGTTGTACTAAAGTGTTTTGGTAAAGAAGGGGCGTTTTTCCGCGACGCCATTCCTCTGTGGTTCCTTACTGGGGAAACATCTACATAACTGTGCATAACCATGTATCAAGTGTATTATGTGTATCTAATAAATAGTTAATATGAATTGAAGTATAATTACTACCATTAGGTACTAAATCCTACTACTACTACTAGTGGTGTGCAAGGACACCACAGCTGGGTAAGTCTGGTGTATGCCTACACCATCGAGACCAAAATTTAATGAAACCTATCTACCAGCAACAGTCAATACTTGTACCGGTACCTAGTAGGGGGTAGGCCTCCTTCGGTAAACATAATGTCATTCAGGAAATATTTCTACCTACATAAAAATATTTACAATGTACAATTTGTTCAAAGGTGTTTGTGGTCCTGCAATCCCGGATGGAATGATGTCGTAGAAGCTATCGATGATCTTGGTGTACCTCAAGCTTATGGTGTGGTCCACCGACGTAGCCGTTCTCTTCCGGAAAGACCAACGTCTGCCGTCAAACACTATGCCACAGTACGGATCAGCCAAGGCATTCAACCTGATTTGAAATATGCCAAACTATAGAGGAAATAAGTTGTAAAAATATGTGTCTAGAAATAAAAAAAAAAATACAAAAATTGTATGGTATTATTTCAGTAACTTATTGAGGCCTGTAAAGCCTTCAATTTATTGTAAGTTTTACAGTAGCAGTCAGGTTATGGCATAGTTTTGACAAATGTTTTGTACTTTTGTTGTTTGTCCGACTGTTACTACCGTGCTATTATGTTGTATCTTTCAGACTGAAAAAGGCAACACAAAATCAATACTATGGCCGTAGAATTTAAATACAAATACTGTGTGACACTAGACGTCCGGTACCATTGTAAATGTCAAATGAAATGGCCATCTAACTTTTATAAAATTGTTTTGAATAAATCATGCATAACCTGACTTACGGTAGGCCTACCTGTGACAATGTGGTTTGTATTCTGCTTATGACTTCTACTATTGGAAGGTAATTTCTGCATAATAAAAGGCCTAACTTATAGTTATTTTTTTTAAGAAAATTGTAGGTAAAAAGGTTAAAATTAAAAAAATTAACATTGAAAGTTTTCACTGAATTGGAAATTTTCAACATTGCATCACTACCTATATCTAATATGCATTAACCAACATGTTCACAATTCAATGGACAATGCCTTCAGCAAACTCCTTGTCATTAAGGCTTTATAAAATAATTTCAACAAACATATTAGTTGATTTGTTAATGGGGAGAAAACTTGTGACCTAAGCTGCACGCATAGACCAACCCTCGTACACAATGTCGCAGTTGGGATTACAATCGTAGTCTAGCTCGATGTGTTTCACTGAGCCATTGTAAATTGATGTCTTATGTTTAGATTTGCAGTGATTACGGACTACAACAGATGATAGGTGTACTGCTTGAAAAAATTATGGTTTATTTTCCATGTTTAGTTCATATCAATATCCTTACTAAACTGTTGCACATGCATACAGTTGCCACTGAATGATAAATATGGTGGCCCTAGGCCTACAAATAATTATGTTGTAACGCTGGGTTTCAATCAAACTGATGAAAACTTCAAACTAGCCCTCATAAACTTGGTAAGCCTCATAGCCTGAACGACAATCATTTTGTCACCCAAGCCCAACGGCACACGTATGGTCTACAATCAAAAGCATAATAGACCATTTCTCATGGTACGTATAACTATCCTAATACCTAGTAGCATAATAATAGCCAATGATAAATTTATTGTGCAAAGAAAAGCCTGTAGGCCCTATGCCATACTTGTACTGGGCCTAGGCCACAAGTTGTCAGTAGGATACGCATAGGGCCTAGGCCTAGGCCTAGTATCTATGGGCCAAAGCTAGGTAGAGCATTGGCCCTTAAAAGTAAAGTAAAATTTGATCAGCCTGTAGATTGGTAGGCTACATACGTAATACAAAAAAGGCTTAGGCCTAGACAGTAGTTTTCGACGGATGCTAATTTCTACGAGTTGCTATCCTAGGCCTCTGTACCCTAATTGTTTATGGCATAGGTACTAGGGCCTAGACCTAGCCTACCACAATTCTGGTAATATAAATGAATGAATGAATTGAAATTAGGCCTAGAGTTAGGCCCAAGGTTTTCTGGGCAAGGGGGCTGATATAGGCCTAGGCCCTAAATCTAATGTGGATGTTAGAAGAAAGTGAAGACGTGATAACATTGTCAAGATAAAGCGTTTACGCAATTTATTTGGCATATTATACAAACAAGTATGCATATGTACGCCCACCCTAGGATAGGCAATTCTTCCTCGTAATATACATAGAAAGTGAGGCGCCCTAACACGTAAAGATTGTCAAAGGGATTGCTCTGAGACAAGTAGGCCCTAGGCCTAGCTAGCCTAGGGCTTAGCCCTACGAGTTAAATAAGCAGCTGCAAACTGTGGTTAAAACATTATTACACTGTTCATAATGCACTTCACAAACGCAAAATATTTCGTCGATAGTATATATAATAACGATCGAAGAATGATTATAGGCTAACAACGAGAAATAGGAATCGCAATGCAACTTTAACCTCAAATTAGCGTCAATGTTATTGTTTCGTCGTCTGCAGCTGTCTTTTGACAGCAAGCAGTAAACATGTAATCGAAGCACGCCATTGGCTAGAAATAGTGAAAAGCTGTTCACAACAAAACTAAATCAAATGCAGTGTTGACAACGAACGGGTTCTAGCTCACCCAACCCGTCTCGTCGACTTTGAACTCGGGAATAGCAAATCGGCCGGGTACTGACGAACGGGACGAGACGGGTGGGGTTTGAGTCGTGTCGTTTGGCCCATCCGTCCCGTCCCGTTCAGATTTCAGGAATAGCCCTCCAGGAGATCGTTCCCGTGTCGACTCTCGCCGGGGTCCAGCTCGGGCCTGACGTTAGTTCCTGTGCAGACTCGTCGGACCCAGCTCGGGCCGGGCGATCGTTGCTGCGTCGTCTCGGCTGTTTTGCGGAGACCTGCTCGGGCCAGATGCGAGAATTAATTAATTATTTATTGAGGGGGTAAGAAGCCAAGGGGAATGAGTGACATTTTGATATTTTTTATTAAGTCGAGTTAAGTACGTCATTTCATTCCCAAGAATGATATAAAATTTGTGTTAAAGGGATATAAGTGAATCTGCACTCGACAAGAATTCACTTATATCCGTTTACCGAAAGGTTTATATCATTGTTTGGTACGAAATGACGTACTTAACTCGACTTATAAAAAATATCAAGATGTCACTTATTCCCCTTGGCTTCTTACTCACTCAATTGTGCAACTCTTAGCTCATATTGTCAAAACAATACTACCCAGAACTCACCACGTGGAGGTGATTGCACTTCGAGTTCAGCCCACACCCTACCCAACCATCCATCCATAGGTGTGTATATATATATAATAACAAATAAAAAAGTGATTAAAATATAAAAAAATGAATTAAAAAGAAACTAAATATATATATATATATACATATATGCGTTAAATAGCTTTATAAAAAAATTGTCAGGTACCTACTATCAAATATTAAAATAGAAATTAAAAACTAACTAAATATATGTATATATATATGCGTAAAATAGCTTTGTAAAAAATTGTCAGGTACTAATTAAAAACTAACTAAAAATATGTGTATATATACACATATATATATATAAAATGTGTATATATATATATATATATATATATATATTGATATTGATTCATAGCAGTTGTCGAAAAAGTTTGCTCCGACTGGGGTTCGAACCCAGAACCTCCGGCTTAACGTGCCATAGCTCTACCAATTGAGCTACCGGGACCACAGAACAAACCTTTACTAAACTGCTATTTGTTGTGATTGTTGACCTCCATGACATAAATCCAACAGAAGACTGCAATGTAGCTGTCAAATCTGAAAGATCACATGGATAAATCCAAACACAATATATATATATATATATATGCGTAAAATAGCTTTGTAAAAAATTGTCAGGTACTATTTGAATATTAAAAGAGTAATTAAAAACTAACTAAAAATCTGTATATATATATAAAATAGCTTTCTATAAAATTGTCACTTATTGATTAAGATCAGACTAGTCTTCGTCAGGTACATCGTTTCTGCAAAGGAAAAGAGGGCCTTAATTAGAAACAAGAAGCAACAATTGAGCACATTTTAACAACTAGCCATACTACCACGTCTCCCAGACGGGCGCGCCGCCCGTGCTTTGCCATCTAACACGTCTGCCAGACGGGGTTGGCGTGGAGGGTTGAAGAGTGACTTTGGTTGGGGGTCGTGGGTTGAAAAATGTTTATATCAAATAATATCCAAACAAATGTACTAAAAGTTAATTTTTTTGGGTGGGTTGTTGGCAAAATTTACCTAAAGGCTACTTTTGGGGCGGGGGGGGGGGGGTGTGGCAGTTGAGTTAGGTGAGGGGGGGGGGGTTGGCCTACCTTTCTCATTGTTTGGCCGTTCGGGTTGTGCCCATCCTCCGGCGCATGGCCAAGCGTCGGTGTTTCCGTGCCCACGTGGCCTCAGTCGTTTGTTTATGGTGGCGCTGCACGTGGAGGCTCAACTTTTCGACTATCGCATTACACATTTCGCACTGGTATTTGTACGGTCCATTGGGCATAATCATATCGGTCTAGAAAAGAGAAATAAATTAGTTTTTTTAATGTTCCACAGTTCACAGTAAAATATTTGTGATGAGCAAGTGTTCACGTTTTTGATACTCACGAAATCATTAATTGCCCGCCCTGGTTGTAGGGCGAGGATAGCATAAGCCTACACTCGTGGGCGATCTGACACTTGACTAAAAACTTGGCCTCTGCAAGGGTCAAGTTGTGCTGTTCTACCAAATGCTGCTTCAAATCACTGATAGCTGGCTGGTTGCAGATACCGACATTTTCGCATTCTCACATATTCGGGATTGTTCATCGCTTTCGTACATTCTTCGTCGTAGTCGGACTGTAATCAGAGGGACAACATTAATAAACCAATTAACATTAACATCTAAAAGACATCCGTACCGGTGCTAGTAACTTACATCTGTGACTTCTCGGTGTTTATCAAACACCACCCGGGTTCCGACATTCACACGGACCTAATGTTAATTGGTTTATTAATGTTGTCCCTCTGATTACAGTCCGACTACGACGAAGAATGTTTCAAAGCCATGAACAATCCAGAATTTGTGAGGTTGCGGAAATGTCGGTTCTGCAACCAGCCAGCTATCAGTGATTTGAAGCAGCATTTGGTAAAACAGCACAACTTGACCCTTGCAGAGGCCAAGTTTTTAGTCAAGTATCAGATCGCCCACGAGTGTAGGCTTATGCCTATCCCCGCCCTACAACCAGGGCGGGCAATTGATGATTTCGTGAGTATCAAAATCGTGAACACTTGCTCATCACAAATATTTTACTGTGAACTGTGGAACATTCAAAAAACTAATTTATTTCTCTTTTCTAGACCGATATGATTATGCCCAATGGACCGTTTAAATACCAGTGCGAAATGTGTAATGCGATAGTCGAAAAGTTGAGCCTCCACGTGCAGCGCCACCATAAACAAACGACTGAGGCCACGTGGGCACGGAAACACCGACGCTGGGCCATGCGCCGGAGGATGGGTACAAGCCGAACGGCCAAACAATGAGAAAGGTAGGCCAACCCCCCCTCCCTCACCTAACTCAACTGCCACCCCCCCACCCCAAAAGTAGTCTTTCGGTAAATGGTTTTAATTTATGTATATTTGATATTGACATTAGCCACCTACGACCCCCTACCAACCCTTCTGGCCAACAACCCACCCAAAAAATTAACTTTTAGTACATTTGTTTGGATATTATTTCATATAAACATTTTTCAACCCACGACCCCCAACCAAAGTCACTCTTCAACCCTCCACGCCAACCCCGTCTGGCAGACGTGTTAGATGGCAAAGCACGGGCGGCGCGCCCGTCTGGGAGTTGGGTGTCTAGTGTGACACCCAACGGTCTGGGAGACGTGGTAGTATTGTTGGGTGTGTAGTATGGCTAGTTGATAAAATGTGCTCAATTGTTGCTTCTTGTTTCTAATTAAGGCCCTCTTTTCCTTTGCAGAAACGATGTACCTGACGAAGACTAGTCTGATCTTAATCAATAAGTGACAATTTTATAGAAAGCTATTTTATATATATATATATATATATACATATTTTTAGTTAGTTTTTAATTACTCTTTTAATATTCAAATAGTACCTGACAATTTTTTACAACAATTGTAAACTTGTCGGGTTATTTCGCCACGTCGATTTGACTTACCCATGTCAACGTTTCTGGACCGCTCTGGGTCCTGTCATCAGGACGACTGACAGGACCCAGAGCGGTCCAGAAACGTTGACATGGGTAAGTCAAATCGACGTGGCGAAATAACCCGACAAGTTTACAATTGTGATTCTAATACTTCGGGCCACGAAAGCCTTAAAAACTTAATATATATATATATATATATAATAACGTGGATAGAGATAGGAGTCAACAGCTTACCTGAGATGTAGAGGTGGCTGCCATAGTTGAACACAGATAAAAATATACACAAACTAATCACTAAATAGTCACGAGACGTTTCGGCCTTGCCTTCTTCGGTCGTTCTGGTCTACGAAGCTGTTGACCAGGAGAGGTTAGAGTAGGGGGGGGGGTAGAAGAAGAAGTGGGGGTGGAGGGTGGCTAGAGGGTCTCCAATATGTGCACATGAGTGTGTGTGTGTGTGTTTGTGAGGAGTGAGTGAGTGAGTGAGTGAGTCAGTGAGTGACCGAGTGAGTGAGTGAGTGAGTGAGTGAGTGAGTGAGTGAGTGAGTGAGTGAGTGAGTGAGTGAGTGAGTGAGTGAGTGAGTGAGTGTGTGAGTATGAGTGAGTGAATGAGTGTGTGAGTGAATGAGCGAGTGAGTGTGTGAGTGTATGTGAGTGTGTATGAATGTGTGATTGTGTGAGTTTAGCGTAGGTTTAAGTTAGGTTTGTTGCGAGATTTAGTTATCCATTGATGAGCGAGCTCCATGGACCTTAACTCTCTGTCGGTTGCGCCCGGGAGCGATCGAACTACTCGTGTAGTGTAGCAATCGTCGAACCGGAGGTCATGGGTTCCTGCGTGAGTGGGCACAGGTTTCGGCTTCTTGTGGGTGTCTGTGTCACACCTATGGCCAGCCATTCTATTGCTAAGAAGGTTACTCGTTAGTCCAATGTATTCAGTTGGACACAGGCACCCCTCAAATAAATAATTAATTAATTCTCTCATCTGGCCCGAGCAGGTCTCCGCAAAACAGCCGAGACGACGCAGCAACGATCGCCCGGCCCGAGCTGGGTCCGACGAGTCTGCACAGGAACGAACGTCAGGCCCGAGCTGGACCCCGGCGAGAGTCAACACGGGAACGATCTCCAGGCCCGAGCTGGGCCCGTCGCGGGATATGGCTACGACCTCGGACTGGACGAGGACTTGCACGCCAAGACCTTACGCAGTTCCTACACCGGATAAGTCACGAGGGGTACGATGACTGACGCAGTTCCTTAACTGGTTAGGTAACGATGGATAGGCCGACTGACGCAGTTCCTACACCAGGTAGGTAACGAGGGGTACGATGACTGACGTAATTCCTACACCGGGTAGGTAACAAGGGGAAGGATGAGTGACGCAGTTCCTAAATCTGGTAGGTAACGAGGGGGAGGAAGACCGACACAGTTCCTACACCGTATAGGTAACGAGGGAGAGGATGTCTGACGCAGTTCCTACACCGGGTAGGTAACAAGGGAGAGGATGAGTAACGCAGTTCCTTAATCTGGTAGGTAACGATGGATAGGCAGACTGACGCAGTTCCTACACCGGGTATGTAACGGAGGCAAGGATGACTGACGCAGGTCCTACACCGGCTGAGAAACGAGAGGGAGGACGACTGACGCAATTCCTACACCTGTTAAGTAAGTAGGGGTACGATGACTGACGCAGTTCCTCCATCGGGTAGGTAACGAAGGTGAAGATGAGTGACGCTAGTCCTAAATCTGGTAGGTTACGAGGGGGAAGTTGAGTGACGCTGTTCCTACACCGAGTAGGTAACGAGGGAAAGGTTGACTGACGCAGTCCCGTAATCTGGTGGGTCACCAAGGTGAAGTTAAGTGACCCAGTTCCTACTCCGTGTATGTAACAAGGGATAGGTGACTGATGCAGTTCCTACACCGGGTAGGTAACGAGTGAGTGTAAGACTGACGCCGTTCCTTCACCGGGTAGGAAAACGAGTTTGTAAAAAAAGACTGACGCAGTTCCTACACCGGGTAGGTAACGAGGGAGAGGATGAGTGACGCATTTCCCTAAATCTGGTAGGTAACAAGGGATAGGCAGACTGACGCAGTTACTACCCCGGGTTTGTAACGATGGAAAGGTTTGGGACTGACGCAGTTCCTACACCGGGTATGTAACGAGTGAGCGTAAGACTGACGCAGTTCCTTCACCGGGTAGGTAACGAGGGGAAAGGGAAAGATGACGCAGTCCTACACCGGGTAGGTACCAAGGGAGAGGTTGAGTTACGCAGTTCCTAAATCTGGTAGGTAACGGGGGAAAGTTTAGTGACGACAGTTCCTACACCTGGTAGTTAACGAGGGAGAGGCAAACTGACGTAATTCCTACACTGGATAAGTAACGAGGGCTACGATGACTGACACAGTTCCAAAACTGGTGGGTCACAAGGTGAATTTTAAGTGACGCAGTTCCTACTCCGTTGTAAGGTAACAAGGGAAAAGATGACTGATGCAATTCCTACACTGGATAAGTAACGAGGGCTACGATGACTGACACAGTTCCTACACCTGGTAGTTAACGAATGGGGAAGATGACTGACGCAGTTCCTACACAGGGTAGGTAACGGGGGTGGAAGATGACTAAACGCAGTTTCCTACACTGTTTAGGAAACTAAAAGGGAAGAATGACTGACAAGGTTCCTACACGGGGTTTATGTTATGGAGGGGAGGATGACGACTCAGTTTGTACATCAGGTAGGTAACGAGGGAAAAGATGACTGAAGCAGACCGTGTAGGTGACGAGAAGGAGGATGACCTTACCAGCAATATCTCGGATGCAATTTTCAAGCCATTTGCTCACACTTGGGACAAGATTTGATTTACAAAATTTTAAGTTAGACCGATGTTTGTTTTTCTCTAAAGGAAGTGAGTTGTAGTCATGATGCTACGTAGATTTTTGGGGAATTATTATTTATATGACCCCATATGCAATATTCAATACAAAATCATGTTATTTAAACAACTGAACAAAAAAGATAATAAATAACCCCCATCCAGATACTAATCTTTAAAAAGGTCTGCACAGCATCATAACCACATTTCGTTTAAAAAATGACAACAAGTATGCTGAAGGAAACTGCTCGATAGCTGTGAAATCTTGTAGGTAATCAATCACATTTTGTTTGCATTCACACATCAAAATTCATTTGAGACTTTTAAAAGATAAATCGAGCATGATATTACCCCAATAGTGTTATAGAATAACGTGTTGTTTCCATTTAAGCAATTTAGGAATGGGCCGAACAGCCGACAATCGGCTACACACATATCAGGAACAATGTTCGTAGAATGGTGAGTAGCTTTGGTACTCGCGTGACCGAAGGCTTACGTGACTGTTACATACCAAACGGTAAGTCCTCTGGGAAATGCCCCAGTTAATGAAGCCGATCCGTTACATTAAAAAAAAAAAATATGAGAATTTCCGCGCGTAGCTTATTGTTAACATTTCAGTTAAAAAAAAAATTGCGATTGTTAGTATATTCCTCCTTGATGTAAAGCATAGGTTCCACAATCCGTGAAATTTTATCTTGTGTAGCCAAGTACTACTTGCCAACATAAATAGAACCACAAAAACATTAGAAAAACAGCTATTCTAAAGCGTAGCTCTGTTCACTTGTCTAAAGGACCCAACAAGTTTAAAGTCTCCCACTATGAACCTGTAAGATTAAGGACTGATATTGTGATATTGAAAAAATTTCAAGGCATGTGGTCAGGGATATAAAAATCGGCCCCAATTTCAAGTCCAAGTAGCCGTACGTTTACTTATTATATGAAGAAGCTCAGTATAAATGGAGACCCTTGAGAATTTTTGTAGCCGACATGTTTCATACTTTTTTTCAGTTCCTATTTACACGTAGCACAGTGGGTCCAGCAACTTTAAAACATTCTCAAGGTATTTGCTACATGTTCCCCTCATCAGTTACCCAAACAAGAAATTGTAATTTAAATATTTCCTAACAATTTCTTTCGGAAATCACCATCCCGTTGTTACCTGGGTGACACCGCATATTGAAGCTATTTTCAATTAAATTATTAATAACAAATAAAAAATCATCTAAAAAATGTGCTAATTTTTTTTTTTAAATTTTAAAATTTTTTGAATGCACTTCGACAGGAATGTAATAAATGGCACATATTTTAAGTCCAAGTAGCCTTACGTTAAGGCTATTCCACCGCGTTTTTCTATTTTCCAAAATATGCTACTAAGTCAAAATATAGTGAATGGCTTTGAAACATGGCTATTTTATAAAATCAAAAATATTTTTTCCAAATTTTTCTGATCCGGTACACGGCCAATATAGGGCCACCTCAAAATAATTTCAAACTTCAATTCGCCAGTTTGAAATTATTTTGAGGTGGCTATATTGGCCGTGTACCGGATCAGAAAAATTTGGAAAAAATATTTTTGATTTTATAAAATAGCCATGTTTCAAAGCCATTCACTATATTTTAACTTAGTAGCATATTTTGGAAAATAGAAAAACGCGGTGGAATAGCCTTAACTCCTTATATGAACAAGCTCAGTGTCAATGGATACCGTTGAGAATATTTGTAGCCGACATGTCCCATAATTTTGACCGATCTTACGATACACGTAGCACAGCGGCTCCAACAACTTTAACATTTCTCTATATATTTCCCACATATTCCTTCTCATCAGCTACAAACGAGTGATTGTAATTTTAAATAATTCCTTACGATTTCTTTTGGAAATCATAATCCCGTCGTTGCCTGATTGTCACGGCATTTTTCAGCTCTTCTCAATTAAATAACTAATAACTAAATTAAAATCCTTCCATAATTAATTTTTTTTAATTTCTCAAATCATACAAACTTTTAATTTTGAAAGGTCTCAAATATGTGACCTCAGAAGATGTAAGAATCATGCGTTATATTTTTATACAGTCGTCACGAAATTACCAAATTGAATAAGGCAAGGAACAATCCAGTCTCAGAACAATCTTATATTCATTATGTGCCTTGTTGCAGGAACAGATCCAAAGTCACTGTTTACAATTTTCTAGGACAATAATTGATGTACTTAATACCTAATCAAAAGTAAAAACACTTTATACTTTGGCGAAAATCGAACAACGGACTTTCTGCGTTGAAAGCAGATATTCTAGACAGACAGCGTTTTTTGTGCGAGAAATTGCAGGCCGTAGCCAGGAGAAGTACTGTAGTTACAACCCCTGGCGGAAGAAAAGGTCTGGTCATGGGCTTGTGTTGTAAATTGCCAGTCAAATATTTATGACGCACTCAAACCAGTGTTTTGTATGTAAATATGAAACAAACAAATAATATGTTACAATATTCATTCCTGGTCACATTCCAGAATTTGTATACATGAATTTCCGAAACGCCCTCATTTTAAATCCCAGGACGAGGCAAATCATGCAACAGTGTAAGTGAAGCTTGCTTTTACACCAATATCCGGGACAATGTTCTCGGAATGGGAAATCCTATGGTAATCTTGTAAACCCCTGGCTTACATGTTGGGGGTTGACACACCACCGGTTGTCCTCTTAGGGGAAACATACAGATTTTGTAGCCCAAAATGAAACATGTTGGTGAAGTACACACACGAGTTTTTTTCCCCGTGTGCCTCTAGCTGGGCGCTGGGTGTAGGATATATATTTGAAATTGTTAGTAATTTCCCTACCTTTGTAACCGTATAGTTCCGCAATGCTCGATTTTTGGGGTTGTGTAACCAAGTACTTACTTTATAATCGTCAACGTAACTAGAACCACACAAAAATTTGACAAAAAGTTATTTTTTAAATCAAAGCTCTGTTCACGTTTCTAATGGACCCAATAAGTTTGAAGTCTTCGACTTTAAAACTATTTTGGATATGACCGACTTAGTAATTTTGAAATTTTTTTGAAGGCATGTGGTCAAAGAATCAAAAATCGGCCCATTAAATTTTAAGAATCAAAAA
>JAMZAV010007162.1:0-29420 GCA_024449915.1 Sweltsa coloradensis | reverse complement strand
CTGTTCGACTGGTTACTGGAGACCTAGGAGAAGCCGTCAGAAGGACCCACCCGTATTGCTTATTGAGTGAACCAACGGTGTGAAGCTTTCATCACCAGATGCGTATCCAAGGGGTGCCCTCGAAATTACAAACATATACGAGAGAGAGAGAGAGAGAGAGATTGATTGATTGATTGATTGATGATTGATTGGTCGTCTTTATTTAAGGCGTGATTAAGGCCCAGTTGGGCCTTCTCGGCATCCAACCTTATAATTTAATATGAGTACATTGTATATCAGCAAATAATAAATTCATTTAAATTATCCTAGATAAGAGGTAAGTACTAATTTTTAATCGAACTATGTTAACTAACCCATTCATTCATCACATTCATTCAATTTGAAAATATAAAGCTGTCAATAAAAGAGCAAAGTCACCTTCTGTTTACAAGTACATTCTGTTATGATTGCGGAGTTAGCTAATGTTTTGGCTTTATTAAAGTAGTAAGTTTTAGTTTAGATTAAATACACTGAGATTATCATAATAAACATCCTTATTTCTACTGGAAGTGCATTCCAAGTGCGAATTGCGTGTATCCTGAACGAATTAGAGAGAGAGAGAGAGAGAGAGAGAGAGAGAGAGAGAGAAGAGAGCAAACTACCATATTTACATGATTACATTTTAAACATGTTTACATGCGTTCAAAACGTTAAATATGATCAAACCTTTCGCTTTGGCCTAGACCCCAACCTGGTTGGTTTGACGGTAGTCCACTGTCCATGTCCATCGCAACCCCGAAACTAACTTACTAACTATTACTTAAAAACTATTACACTACTTGTATAGGGCATACGTTTTAGGCAAAATGCTGTTCGCTCGGCTGACGGGCACCATAGGTTGTTTGAAAATTTTGAACATAAGGCACGAAAGTAGAAATATTGTCTCTAAAATTTCTTAAAAGATTTTATAATAAATAAATTGTTTTAAGCGATTTCGAATTTGTTGAAAAGTCCAAAATTAACTATATTCATGATTTTTTTTCTGACTGATTAAGACCAAATTTAAAATTCTACTACCGTAGGGCAGGCAATGCATTGACAAATTTGCAAAGTTTTATACGTCGGATGCTTCTTGGCCGAGCGAACAGCTATTTGCTACTGCCAAATGGTCCCATTCCTCTTAAAATTCTTCAATGATAACCCTTTTTTGGTGAAAGGTGAACCTTGGAAAAACCTTGGGTTCTTGCAGGGGGCAGAGTTCTGGCGACCTCATAATGCAATACAAAAATTACCATTCTCAATATTTAAAGTATCACAACCTTCCTTCCGAAGCCAAGCATAGCTTGAACGTGCGAGGAGTGAAGTTTTTTTAAAAATACTATATTTCAACAACAATGTATTATTAAAACACAATAATTTTGGTAGCAAATTCATGAAGGATATTAAAAGCAATTAATTAATGAACTTAATACAAAAAGGGTAAAAATGAAGGGGTCTGACATACTCAGTCAGCCTCAGCCTCAGTCAGCCTCAGACTCAGTCAGACTCAGTCAGCCACTTGGCTATGAGGACGGTCCTAGCAACAGGGATGCGTGGACTGTCCCGTGCTTTAGTGGTGACTTCACATCGCAGCCATTTGGCGCGCTGACAGAAACCTCTTCAATAGTTTTATTTTTAGACAATGCGTTTCACTGGGTCTTGGTTAACTAGGAGATTTGCGAAAACCTCGCCCAACGAAGAATGTTATGTAAAGTCAACATAGTTTCTCGACTTCTGTAGCTGAGTGAGAAGAATTTGTTTATATATTGAGGCTTTCTCAATTCTCAGACGTCCTCCCTTTCACTCCCACTCTGTTTCTCCATTGCTTTCTCTGTATTCTTCCTGCTTTCTATATTTAACCCTTCCACACCACAGCCTTTTATTCCAACGCCCTTGTTCTCAATTTAATTTTTATCAATCGTTTTTTAAATATATTAAATTAATTAATTTAACGTTTATCCTATTCAGTTAAAAAAACGATTTACTAAGGAGGACAACTAAATAAATCTACTTACATAGATGCAGATACAGCAATGAACTATAACAGTTTAGTAAATATTTGAAATAGTAATATTATTACAACAACAATGTATTAAATAAAACACAATAATTTTGGTAAAAAATTCCAAAACGATATTAAATGCAATTAATTAATGAACTAAATAAAAAAGGGTGGGGAATGAAAAGAAAAAAAACTGATTCATTAGACGAACCCACTCAAACGATTATTAGGTTTGCCAAAACTAGAAACAGCAAATCAGGGAGTAATCAAACTTTCGCGGAAGAAACCACCGAACGCGAATCTTCATTCTTGTGTTCAAATTTAGTACATTCCCGTTTACTTTCTCTGTATACTTCCTGCTTTCTATTTCAATCAATTTAATGTCATCTCTTTCATTATTGCTTCCCCTATGCTTCTAGACTTTTTTCTCACTCACGCCTTCCAAGAGTCTTCCTCAGTTTGAGTCCTAGGCTTTCTATATTTCCCTGCTTCTCTATTCGCTACTCCCAGATTCCTCCTCATTGAGTTTAGAACACGGCTTTGCTTTCCTGTGCTAAACGAGAAACACTTTCACTTCTAGTTCCAAGGTTTTCTCCTCACTTGGAAGTTTAAAGTTTAAAGTTGCAGGCTCTAGGGCGGGAGAAAAGTGCACGCCTTTTGGGATCAATTTTTAACAATCTTTATTGCAATTCAAATATATTCAGGAATGTGACATCTGTAATTAGAAATGTAATGAACGGCGTATAGTGTCTTCTCAAACACAACTATAGGGCAAAATGTGATACCAGCACAAACATATCCTATTTTATATAGATTTTGCAAAGATAATTTCGAAATCAACTGGTTTCGCGATGAGTTCTTAGTAATGGAACTCTTAATTGATTAATTACAATTAATTAGTTGATTATGTCCTCCAATTTCAAAGTGAGGATAAATTTGTCATGTTCAGTATCAATTGAATGCATTTTTTATCGACATTTATGAAACAAAATAATATAGGCTATTATAGCTAAATTATTGTATTTCGGTGATTGTTTAGTTTTTGAACTAATTTGTTGTGAAATAATGTTTTAATTTGTACATAATCTTGTTCTACTTCATTCGCATCTACATGTTATATTTTTATTGTTATATTTTGTATTATTCTTGTCCTATTGTATTTGCCATTGTGGTACTTGGTACAGTTGCAAATAAATACAAAAACAAACCAACAAACAAAATATATACTTCAATCTAGAATTTCTTGTAAACAATGATAACACAGTGTTCACAAAAGAACTAATGTATCATCTGTCGATGTAACAGTATCTCCGTGATGGGGGGCGTGTCTGTCGTGATAAGGATGAGATGATAAGCGCTTTGATTGGTGCAATCCGTGAGGCTCAGTAGAGTGTGAACTTGAGTGCAGTGAGTTAGAGTGCAGTGAGGTGTTTCGTGTTGTGTTGTGAGTCCAGGAAACGAGGTCCTGAGGTCCTGAGGTCCTGAGGTCTTGAGGTTCTGAGGTCCTGAGAGTCCTTCCTTGGAGCTATAGGTTCGAGGGTAGCGGTGGGACAACGTTGGATCTTTTAAGAATTTTCTTGTAGTTTAAAATGTAAAAAACAAAACAATAAAATAGTCTTTCTTCCTCACAATTCTACTTTCAATGAACATGGATTAGAATTAATTTTTCAAAGTGCATTTTCTAACACATGACAAAAAATCTAAGGAAAACGATATATGTTTTAGCTCTTAGAGAATCGAATATTGGCATGTTGCGTCTGACGATAAGTAATGTAGCCTAAATAAGACTTACGCAGTAAAACTGTGTTACAAAACATGTTAGCTCATGTAGACCATAATTAACATTCAATTTAAAATAAAAATAGTAATTTTTTAATATTTTTTATTGTAAAATAAGGAATGATGGGAAATTTTGGATTTTAAATAAAAGCAACGTTTTATGTTCATATGTAAATTATATTATAAGTGTATCTTAAACTCGATTTTTTTTTGCATATTTTGGATTTTCTGTATCTCAAATACCAGCATACTAGAAATATATTACATTTCCGGTAAAAAAAATACTAATACTTTTTTTGCCAGATTTCTATTTTTAATCTTCTCTAAAAAAAGATACTATTAGTCCTATCGAAATGAGATAAAAATTAAGTGAATTTGAACTCTACATTTTTTGTCAAATTGAAAAAACTGTAAATCTCATTTTTTCATTTCAAATTCGTTATATCCGTTGTAATGAACGCCTGGTCTGACTGAGTAAGGAAACTCGAATTAGTTGCATTCGGTGTTCACGTAGATGATGTCATTATTGTCGACCTACAAGAGGTGATTTATTACGGAAATATTAAGACGATCTCTGTGAAGGTACCGTATAGTTTATCGAGCCTGAAAGTAAAGTTTGAGTTTAAAACTCCAGAATCTTTTCATGTGCTAGAAGATCGGGATAGGTAAGAAATCATCGCATTTGTTCGAACAGTTAATCATTTGTGTTGGTTACAACCAACTGTAACAGGATCCTGCTACGGTTGTTACAATACCGCGTCAAAAATGTCAAACTTGGTATTTTTCAAGCTAGAAATAACATGGAGACGATCTTTATGCCCCGTGACCTTGGAGGATTTTATCAAAAAAATATTGGCTATTATTGACGTACTTTACAGCCTTTTCTGTAAATCCTCTATATTTTGTTTTGTAATTTGGGTAAGTGGTTCGGTCAAAATATGCGGATTACCAAGAAGGGGTGTGATTTTGGAATGCATATTTTTGCGAGTTTGAGTGTAACTTTGTGCACAGTTTCAAGACACGATGTTATAAAGGGACATTTTAGATTGGTACGGTGCTCTAGTATCTATGCGGAACAAAAAAGAAGCAGGTTAAAGCTGATTTAAGAAATTTCACAAAAACATTTTCGCAAATTTCTGGATTAAAAAAAATGAAAAATTCGTGTAAAATCACAGTTACTAGATGTACTTTTTTAAACGGTCATTTTAGTGTAGTATTATGCTATAGATAGATTATATGGTAAATATTTTTTTGGGTGGGTAATAGCCCCTTGAAGGCGGACTACCCCCACTGAATTACAAAACCACGTGAAATTAGTTTTTTAAATAATAGACCTATTTCAAGAACCCTGTAAAATATTGAATAAGTGAACTATTTAATTAAATGCATTTTCAATTGAAATACCTTGACGATTATCTGTATTGGTATTTTATTCATGCATGATAACTACATCGTCAATCAACCACGTCCTTGATAATCTACGAGTATAACACTGTTATTTCGTGGGGTTTTAATATTGGAGGGGTCTTTACTCTTAAGGCCAGGTATAGGTGAACCAACCTACCAAAATTTGATTTTCGATTTTTGTATATTATTATTCTATAACAATTTCTGAGTGTAAAATACTTTACTTCATTGAGATCCGACGATCCAGTATGCTTAATTCATATTTTTTAAAGTTGTATTTTTGTTTGTTGATAGCCATAGCAACCACACTTCGTAATAAGCAGTTCAATTTTAAACCTGTTTTTCTCAGAATAATATATTTTTGACACATATGTACCCTTTTCTCCTATACCACAGACCGAATTGCCTAAAATTTTCAGGTTTGTTAAATGTGTTACAATACACAACCCCTATAAAAAACTTGATTGGTTTATTATTTTTTGTGATATCAATATTACTAGGGAAACGCCAAAGTCGTTGTTAGACGAGTGAGTGATCCATGTGTTGAGTACCCGGTAACATTTCTTTTCTCCCCTTACCTTAGGCCTCCCAAAGCCTATCATATAGGCTACATTGGAGCATTTTGGCCTAAACTATGGCCTAAACATTTACACAACTCCCGGACCAACAATCTACCATTAAGCAAGACCCGGCAGTCACACGGAATATTCAGTTGAAGACTGCCAACAACAGCAACCTCCGGCACAGTGATTTCCACCAATACCCTATTATCTATACGAATATAATTATCAAACTTAAATGCAAATGGTCCCGGGTAATCACCACATGACTCGCTCACATCGTCTTACTACGACTTTGGCGTTTCCCTAGTCTAGTTGGCTAAAGCGCCCTTGTAGCCGAAATGTGGGAGACGTGGGTTCAATCCCCTGGTCGGGAAAGATTTTGTAATTTCTAGATTGCATTTCAAAAATAATTAAACATGTTTTGAAATGCATATAACGCAGTGTAGTCCATCATCTGTGGCAATAGGGCCTACTATGGTTAACATAGCCAGTACGAAATACGTGAAAATATTGCAAGGTTTACTCAATCTACGTGCGGAATTTGGGGGTACCTTGACGTCCAACATTCGACTGACCTTGCATGGACACGGCATTTCACGGCCAGGCGAAAAACAAACAAAAAATATCTTTTCAAAATCTAAAACATTGTCGTTAAAATAATTTCTAAACATTGGAAGTCTATTTCTCAGTTTATTATTTCTTGTAGGTTTAAATCGCAATGAATCTTGCTGATTTTGTTAACAGTTCTCAATAAACTCGTACCGGATGTCCGTTTAAAATTTCAGCGCAATTTGTTCAGCGATTCGGCTGATTTTCAACGTACACACACACACACACACACGCACGCACGCAGAAAAACCGTAAGGGCCGTTTTAAGTCGAATGGAAATCACTACGTTCGCTACGCTCACTCGTTCAATAATTAATGATTTTTTTTCATTAAAATTTGAACTTTTGCATGTTTTTTATAATTAAAAAAAAGTGGGTTAGTGTTTATAGGGCTCATGTAGAACGTGTTCCTAAACACACCCTCAAAGTTGTAGCAACATTTATCGAATAGTTTTGGTAAAAAAGGTACATGAAAGTAGCAAAATTAGCATTGCCAGCACATGGCAAAGAGTAAAGACCTCCCCATTAACGTTACCGTCTTCCCGATATCGTTACCAGTCAATTAGTGTAATGGTAACTCTACTGTGAGTCGGCTAATTACTAGATGTTATGTTCTCACTTGCGCCAGCACGAGAACGTTTATAAATAGCGTGTTGTACACGACTAGCCGCGACTTTTATCACTGCACATTCATGTATTTCCTTCTTTACGACCTAGCCCGGCACGGCACAGTGCTAGCGTAATTATAGCGTAATTTTATGTACAGGTTAACGTAAACTGAATCTAGTTTCCTTAATTTTATTGCTTGGGCAAAGTTGATATTGTTGTAATACAATATCGTCGAGAAAAAAGAACATGTCCAGAAGTTGAGTTGGAAAAACTTCCAAAAGTATAGAACTTTGAAAAAAGAAAAGTGACTCTTGACGAATGTTCTGTGGGGGTAAGAGGGGTGTACCGTGTAGCCCCCCCCCCCCCCCTCCACATGCGAGTTTCAGTCATCATAACTTTTCGTTCAGAGCTGCCAACTGTAGGTGAAACTCTGAGAAAGACTGGGGAAGTTCTGTTCTTCCAAGTTGCGTGGGTGGTCAGCCTGGGGTCGACACGTCCCGGTCCACTGCCCCCCCCCCCCCCGGGCGCGTAGGAACGTTTTGAAAGTTGGGGTGCGGGGTGGGGGCAAATTCATTAGCAGATTTTGTGGGCTGAAGCTTGGGGTCTGGGACGAAGCTCCAGCCGCCGCGGCCCAGGCCATTTTTTCACCATACAACAGTAATTTTGTCATGTTTTATCTGCACTCGGACTCTGTAAACGATGTTTTACAGCAATTATCTGCTATCTAAAAAAAAAGAAAGTGAAGTGACCCATTTTAGTAAATTACAATCTAATTTTTTATGTAATGACGAAGCATACAGGCAAACATATTCGTTTTACTAAGGTGATCGTCGAATTGTATAAGATTTAGTGTATGTGCATATTTTTACTGCGGAAATTATGGGATAAATATTTAGCTTACGTTAGTTTCTCCCTCCCCTGCCCCCCCTGAGCCAAACCTGGGGGGGGCATTGCCCCCTGTCCCCCCAGGTTCCTACGCCACTGCCCTCCTCCCACCCCTCTCAACCAAGAAATGACTAGACTAAACTTTATGACAGCTCAAGACTGTCGACAATATGTAGACTCGAAGTTTCCTTAATTTAGTTTAGGCCATAAATAAATGTCAATCATATTCTCGCAGCACCTCTTTCCGATCTCTTTGAAGCAGGTTGTAAACATTAATCATCTTATTGTAGTCTGTAGATGTCATCCTTGTCGATGAAACGGCCGAGCAGTGAGTACGGTGCTCTGAAGGTGAATGATTTTATGATTTAAACTAAAAGTGAGGACTTTCTGAGGGTTTGCATACTGTCGTAAGCCTTCTTGATAGGCGTGATAATATGGACCATTATAACATGGTCGATGTCGACAAGAAGCGGCGACTTCTCTATCGACTACAGTCTCGCTAGTCACAAGTCACGACACCTATCTTAGTAACTAGTAGCACTCAGTTCGACCAGCCAAGAACGTTGAGGCGGTAACACTCGAGAAAACGTAGAGGCGGCCAAAAGTAGCGGTTTGAAATATATCTTCCTAAAAAATCCCAGTTCACACAAAATACACGTTGTCTCTGTCTGCTTTGTGGTTAAATTCCGATTCTTCTGCTTACTTAATTAATTGTACAAACTAATTGGATGAGCGAAGCGAAGACTTCAATTTCACTGACCCCCCAAAAAAATTGGCTCGGGTGTTTTTTTTTCTTTTTCTGTCTGTTCGCTCTCTACCGGGCAAACGGCATGTACGATCTTGAAGAAAATTGGAGGGGACCTTCGAAATCTCTGAACTTAGACTTGCCACGTTTTTGGGTACAATCGAGGAAATATTTCTCATCAATATCATACTTTTAAGATTTTTTCGATTTTTAGTGCGATATTTTCATGACATTTGGGCCGATTCTTAAAAAACTGATGGGGCTACAACGTTCATATTTTACATGAACATTTAAGGAAATGGTGATATATTGCCTTTTTAAAGAAAAAGTTAGCCAGAATCCAAGAAATAAAGGTATTAATATGAGGTTTTTGAGTTATATAATAACAATTAACAAGTAAAGTAACAATAGAAACTTGACAACAATCTCCTACATTGCGTTCAAAAAGAACTTGCAAAAGTAAAGAGATCCCACGCAAACTAAAAACTTACAAAAAAGCTCATCCATCAGCGCGACTAAAAAAAGCGTTGCGAAGCGGCCTAGTAATATCATCTGAGTAATAATATTACATGATTTTTTTTTTTAAATCAACGCTTAGGGTTAAATTTAAATGTACTAAAAAGTAAAAAATAAATTTTCGACCAACAAATTTCTGCCTTACTCGGAAATTAAAAGCGTTGGGCGCTTTTCTTCCATGAACAACAAAATTCTGTAATCTATGTCAATACCGTAAGCGCCCAACGCTTTTAATTTCCAAGTAAGGCAGAAATTTGTAGGGCAAAAATTTATTTTTTACTTTTTAGTACATTTAGGCCCTAACCCTAAGCGTTGTTTAAAAAAAAAATTCATGTAATATTATTTTGTACTTTTTAGTCTTAACGAATGTTGTAATCGAATATGTGCTCACTGGACGTGTCCGAATTTCTGCATCTGGTTTGCCCATAGCTCTGACTAATTTCCCATATGAACTTTGTTTGGTTAATTAATAACGATGAAGTAATTGATTAATTAGTGAATCTGTTAATTGATTAATCTATTGTCAACAAGAATACGTATGTGTAAAAAATTTAGCTCGATCGGAGATTGCATCTGGTTGGCCCATTCTTACTAGCTGTGGACTAATTTCCCATATGAACTTTGTTTGGTTTATTAATTACAATAATTAATTGATTAATTAGTGAATCTATTCATCTATTGTCATCAAGAATACGTATGTGTGAAAAATTTCAGCTCGATCGGACATTGGGAAGTGGGTGAAATATCGATTATAAGATTCCGTCCAGACAGATAGACAGACAGACAAACACATGAAGCTAATATAAGCGTTGTAAAAATACGAGAAAGCACCATATTATTATTACGATCGGTAGGCCTATTTGTTGTGCGAAACTGAAACAGCGATTTAAAAATTCTATTTTTGTATCACTGTAGTAATTGGCTTTGAAAGTTATATCTGTAATCATCATCGTTACTGTCTTGTATGTGGTAATAATGAATACACAGACATGGGCGTCTGCAGGAACTTTGGCAGGGGGGGGGGGGCAAATAGTACAATTTGTACTTTTGTTAGGTAAGAACAAGGGGGTTGGGGGGCAGAGCCCCCCAACAATAGCGCCATTGCGAAACTTTGAAAATCAAGTTTTTAGAATGCGTTTTTTGAGTTTTAGAAAAAAGTTCTGGGCTCGAATACAATACCAGAATTATGTGATTTTTGTGGCAGTTTTTACTTCCCATTTTTGTCCTTTAGTCAAAGACTTCAGATTCCTAACATTGAGTTGGACGGTTATTAGCCTTTTTTCACTGAGATAATCTGACTTTACTCCATCTCACATCTTTGCTTTCGCAACTCGCATTATTCCATAGAGTGGCATTCTTTTCAAAACTCAAGACGAAATATTGCATGTAAAAGACACAATAACCTATACTTATCTCGTAAACGTTCATCAGTAAAGAAATCGACTTTCCATGCATATTTTGACTACTACTAGGAAACGGTTAAGTCCCGCCGCATTGATGGATGAGCTTTTTTGTAAGTTTTTAGTTTGCCTAGGACCACTTTTCCTTTGCAAGTGCTTTTTGAATGCATTGTAGGGGATTGTTGTCAAGTTTCTATTGTTACTTGTTTATTGTTAGTATAAACCTAAAAAAATCATTGGATGAGCGTAGCGAGCGTAGCGAGCGAAGCGAAGATTCCATTTCACTACACTGGAAAAAAAAATCCGGAATGTTTTTTTTTTTTTTTTCTTTCTTTCTTTTTTTTTGTATTTTTGTGTGTCTGTTAACACGATTCCGGCTAAACCGATACTCCGATTGTGATGAAATTTTATGGAGGCCTTCGAAATCTCTGAACTTAGAACTGGCACGTTTTGAGCGCAATCGGGACATTTTTTCTCATAAAAAACGCAATTTTACGATTTTTTTCGAATTTTAAAACATTTCTTCGACTTATAACTCCTACATGCTTTATCCGATTGTAATGATTTTTCACAGAACCTTTATTTTGTGAATAAAAATATTCGTGTGCAATTTGAGCGTAATCAAAAAATTATTCTTATGAAAATCGAAATTTTACGGTTTTTTTCATTTTTAAAACAATTCTTTGACTGATAAACACCTACATGCTTTATCCTATTGTAATGATTTTTTCACAGAACTTTTATTTTATGAATTTATTTATTTGTGTATAATTTGAGCGCGATCGAATAACTATTTCTTATGAAAATTTCATTTTTACGATTTTTTTCTTTTTAAAAATTATGATTAATTAAAAAAATAAAGTTAATTTTTATTAAATTTCATTTATTTAAAAAAAATCTTCGACTAATTAATGATTTGTTTCACAGAACAACAGTAAAAATCCGCGTAACACATGGCAATTAGTGCACCAATTACGCTCATCCAACAACGCGGCGGGACTTAAGCGTTTTCTTAGTGTTAAAACCTTTATTCTATGGATTCTGGCTAACATTTTCAACTTTTTCTTTCAAAAGGCAATTCATAATCATAACCTTAATGTCCATGTAAAATATGAACGTTGTAGCCCCATCCGTTTGATCAGAATCGACCCAAATGTCACAAAAATATCGCACTAAAAATCGAAAAATATCATAAAAGTACGATATTCACGAGAAATATTTCTTCGATTGTACCCAAAAACAATACACCTCTAAGTACAGAGATTTCGAAGGTCCTCTCAAATTTTCATAAAGATCTCATATGCTGTTTGTCCGGTAGAGAGCAAACAAACAGGCAAAAAAACAAAAAACATTGGAGCTAAATTTCTTTTGAGTGGTCAGTGAAATTGAAGTCTTCGCTTCGCTCATCCAACAAGTTTAATCAAAGATCCTCAATTAATCAAATGAGGGCAAATTTTCACTTCTGCTTGCTCGGGGCGAGGGGGGCGGGCAACTGCCCCCTTGCCCCCTCCTGCGGGCGCCCATGTACACAGATGAGTCTATTTTAAGCTCTCTAACGGGCGTCGAACTACTGTCTGCAGCTAGGTGGTGCACTCTGGCGGCGACGGTGACAACTACCAGGGAGTTAGCGACTAGTGGCGACATCTATCGGAGCGATGCTCAAGTTTTGCCCGAGAGTCGGGGGTCGAAGACGCGAACCCTTGGTTAGTCAGGTTCAATGATGATGATGATGATTCTGTTGTTTACCCGACGACACAAGGAAGACAAAAACCCATGCATTATGCGGGATTCGAATTCCCACGTCCTCGTATAGAGCCGGACCAGCGCCCTAATTGTCTGTGCCACCGCGGACGGCCATGGGGGTTGAAGGACCCAACCCCAACCTGTCTTTACTTCAGGGTGTCTCCAAGACTAAAAAACATGGAAAAGTCAGGGAATTTAATAAATCTGAAAAGGTCAGGGAAAAGTCAGGGATTTTTTTTGAATACTAGAAATGCATAAAATCAATATTTTAGTTATTCACAACCTTTTTGTTGCTGAAAATAGAAATTCTCAATTTTAAAAAACAATTCTTATTTTGCCTTGTTGGTGTTAAAAAATTCCGCCAAATCGACATTGAATTTATAAACAATTTTTCCTCCATTATAATTTGCGGGAAAGCCATATTTACAGCCTGGAAAAATATAATTTTCCATCTTGGAAACCTGGAAAAGTCAGGGAATTTCGGTATATCGATAAGTGGGAATATTTCCGATATCAATAAATTTTGGCTTCATTTCGAAAATCTCATTTTAAAAGAAAAATGCTAAATTTCGTAATTTTGGTGGAGGTGCCGGGTCATAAAACGCGGTTGTGAGATCGCGAATATCGTTACATCATTTTTGATGATTTTTTATTTCATTTTACTATTCATCATACATTATAAAATATCTGACTGATTTCGACCCTATTTGGCCATAAATTATTAAAAATAGGCTCACAATTAAAATAATTATTTGATAAAAAAAGGTTTTTAACAAACAATAACGTTTTGATACATCGATATCGAATGTTTCATGTGATATCGATAATGTGTCAATCTAACAAGTCAGGTGGGGGACCAGGGTTCTAGACCCGGTGAGCTAACTCTGGTGGTTGTTGTTGTAGGTGAACCCTGGGAGTCGGGCTGCGCAGAGAGGGGTGCGTGAGGGTGACGTCATCACCTCGATCAACAGCCAATCAGCGAAGAGTATCACCAACAGCGACGCCCACGCGCTCTTGCGGACGTCGGGGGAGACGCTGCTGCTCGGACTTAATGAGTGAGTTCACTCATATTATATTATATAATGTACTTCACTGTGTTTCACACAATAGACGCATCATACAGCGACAAGGCACAAGGAAGGTTGCTATGTGCTCGGCTCGGGTGTGTTACCGACTGTGTGACTGTGAGGGAGACGCAGTCCACCACCCACTCGTGCGCAGGGACCTTGGAGGGCATATTCAGTTAGTTAGTTAATGTTGTTTTAGGGCACTCAACAGTAGAGTTATCAGTGCCCATGTCAATTATATTGGAATCTTCCAAATTTTCTTTTTCCATAATTGTGGATTACCAGTATGTTTTCTCTTCTTTCCAATGGGAGGAACGTAAGGGAAGACGAGGGGGGTTAATGGGAAGGAGTGAGGATGTTGGATAAGATGGGTTAAACTGGGTGAGAACGAAGGAGTGCTCGTTGCAGAGAGGGCCGGCAAAGCATATTCACCTTTGACACGTGAGAAAACCTCGTGAAATATACCACAGACCTACCTATACCTTCCTAACAGGGCCAATGTGTCACCTCTAGATCTTTAGATAACTGGGAGCGCTTATAAAATGAAATGTTCTTTCTTCATAAGTGTATAATAGAGGAATTAACCCATAAACAGAATACATAATAAAATATTATTTAAAATTAAACGTTGTTCTATTAAAAAAAAATGTTTAAATGTTTAAAAATGTTTAAATAGTTGCAAATACAATTTTTAAAAGAAGGTTTATATATTTCACTGTATATTTATGTAAGGTAGGCCTACCGAGATAGCCACTTTTGTAGGTGCAGTTGGGCGTATCCACTTCGTTGTCTTCGCGGGCTTGTAAGACATTGCATTGACAACGCAGTTTCAGTTATCTCCGCTAGGTAGCAGCACCGTACGGTACGCCTGCAGTGTGACGCGCAAGCATCCCGCTGTACACTTGCGAGCTACAAATTAATAAATCCATCGCCCCTGCCGAAAGTATGAGGCATTCAGGCAAAAGTATGAGGCATTCAGGCAAAAGTATGAGGCATTCAGGCAAACTCGTGACGAGCAGAAAGCAAGAAGGTTTATTTATGTTCCTGCCAAGACATAAATATGTATCTAGAAGAGGTTACGAACTAAAACTATTTTTATATGAGCACTCTTACTTTATTTGACAAAAAACACAATATTGACCATCACCTTCTAACTATTTTCACAAAGCATAACATACTTTTAATACGCAAAATGTATTGGTTACTGAGAAAGTTTAAATCAAATTATGTTAAGGTGGCAAATATGGAGAATAAACTGCGATTAAGCCAAAAGTAATAAAGTCGAATTATATCAGAAACTTGTTGATTTTTATGTTCGCTTCGCGACCGCTGTTTTCAGTCTCGTGATAGGATGATCGTATTGTTTGTAAGTCTTGGCTGTATTTTTACAAGTTTTTTGTACGCGTGAGATTTATAATTACATCAATGAGGTGATTCTGGCACGGGTGGTGTTGCAGTCTGCCCAGTGGGCCACGAGCCAATAAGGTTGGCGCTTGTCTGTATGGCGGGCAGCGGCTGGTTCAGGAGCTGTAGCTGGCTAACACATGCGCGCTTGTCTGCATGGCGGGCAGCGGCTGGTTCAGGAGCTGTAGCTGGCTAACACATGCGCGCTTGTCTGCATGGCGGCAGCGGTTGGTTCAGGAGCTGTAGCTGGCCGGCATAACACATGCGCGCTTGTCTGTATGGCGGGCAAGCGGCTGGTTCAGGAGCTGTAGCTGGCTGGCTAACACATGCGCGCTTGTCTGCTTGGCGGGCAGCGGCTGGTTCAGGAGCTGTAGCTGGCTAACACATGCGTGTTTCTCTTAGGTAATACGGGGGACTCGCGATAGTTTAGGATGTGTGGCTCGTTGGTCTAATGGTTAGCATATCTGCTTCCAATGCAGAAGGTCCAGGGTTCGATTCCCGCTAAAGTCAGAAGTTTTTTAACTTCTGATTTGGACTTAAGTCCATCAGTTCATGTCTTAGGAGTTTGTAAACGGTGACTTTGGAGCCGTCCTAGCAACGAAGCACATAATAAATTTCAGAGTTGTTCTGAATCGGCCTTGTTGATTCTGGCGTTGATTCGCGGGTGTTCGCACTGTCCATACCACTGATTGCTATATTTCCTATTAAAAAAATATCGATCTTTGGTTGGTTATCGCTCACTCGTCGATTGCGTCGGGCCTGCAGGGTTGGCTTGGTCGCTTTGATTTAAAGTCCCCCACTGAAAATCCGTTATATAACTGAGTGGGTAGACTCTACATAAAATTTATTTATTTATTTATTTAAGAAGAGTTGGAACAAGTGAGACCAAACCACAGGTCACAATGTGAACATTCGCAAGGGGCTGGGAATAAATAAATACATAATAATAAATTATTATTATTATTAGTAGAGTCTACCCACTCAGTTATACAACTGATTTCAATGGAAAACAGTAAACCAAAGCGACCAAGCCAACCCTGTAGGCCCCGACGCAATCCACGAGTGAGAGATAACCAACCAAAGGTCGATATTTTTTAAATAGGAAATATAGCAATCAGTGGTATAGACAGTGTGAACTCCCGCGGGTCAACGCAGAACAACTTAAGATTTATTGTGTGCCTCGTTGCTAGGACGTCTCCAAAATATATCCCTAAAAAATGGGGCGTTACGCCACTGGGGTCAAGTTATGTTTGGGAACAATACAAATCACACGAACGCTATTCAAACTTCTCGATGTTGCATGTTATAAAAAATAAAATAATTCTTGTGGGAAGCCTGCCCAGGGTGCAATCATGTCCCTCTTCAGATGTTGCGGATAGGATATTGTGAAGGGATGTCCGAGGGCTGTTTGGGAGGACTTAATCCATTGCATTCGCATTCACGACTGAGGAAAACACTCGGGAAAAACCTTGAGTCAGGATTGCCGGACTCGACGGGGATTTGAACCGGGACCTCCCGAATCAGAGTCTCGCGCTTAACGCGCGAGCCAACACTGTCGGTGATATTGCATGTATGCTTCACTCCAGCCTGCACTAGAGCAGCCTGCACCAGGCAGGGGAACATCCTGCGAGCAAGCAACCGTGACATGTCGCGCTCTTGCGATAGATGCATTTATAATCGGAGTTATTATGCACGCCTGGCTGAATGACGGTGGCTTACTTTATAGTCAGCATACCGACATTCGCTCGAGCTAAGCACGCGACTCTGATTCGGTAGGTCTCGGGTTCGAATCCCCTCGAGACCAGCAATCCTGACTGAAGGTTTTTCCGAGGTTTTCCTCAGTCGAATCAAGGGATTGAGTCCTCCTAAACAGCCCTCGGACATCCCTTCACGATTGTCCTATCCGCAACATACCTAGTGAGACACTTGTAGAGGGGCATGAATTGCACCCTGGGCAGGCTTTCCACAAAAATTATTTAAATTTAATTAATCAAATTTCTTACGCAAGGTTTTCTCAGACTCAGTCAAACGGCGATACTGAGGTTGATACCTGTATATCTGATCCTTGGACTATTCTCACACCACTAGGCTACCTAGTTATTCTCATACAGATGCTATAGTTATTTAATCTCGTAAGGAAGCCCTATGTAGGTACGCAATGTCAGTCTTACTCGGTGTGACCTTCTTTAGCAGGGGACTAAGATGCAGGGCAATTGTTAATCGGATGTCCAAGGGCTTTTGAAGAGGGCTTAATTCAACCCCCCGGTCCCCCTTCCCCGGAAGCACCAAAATAAGTCTGCATGAACCCTTTGGTTTACGATTGCGTTGATTGGATTGGATATTGCTGACGTCTCATATTTATGCAACTTGGCTAATCGAGACGAAGGGAGAGACGTAAGGGATGACGCGGGGGGACAAGGGGTGGACAGGCCTGTGCTGGTCAGAACCAGCCACAAGCGTATGGGGAGGGCAGGGGTTCCCCCACGTCGTGGTTGTCTCCGTCTGTGTCATCATCCGTCCGTGTTGTCATTGTCGTCGCCGTCGGGGAGGTAGTCAAAGGGAAGGGGAAAGTTTCCCGACGACGACCCAGAGCTCGCCATTAGTTTCAGGGAGAAAAACTCCCCTACTCACGGGCCAAACCACGAGAAGGTTGCGAGTTGGAATTTGATGGCCCACGATTACGTCGAGAAAGTCTGCTTTGATAGGGGCATAAATCATTAGAAAAAAACATGCCTTATGCTGGATTCGAACCCACGACCTCGTAGAGCCACACGCTTCGGACCAGCGCCCTGATCGTATGTACCACCGCGGACGACTTTGTGCTTGAACAACTGTGCATTAATAGTGACGTAACGCGTCGTTAGCGGGCCGTGCGACAAGGTGGCATGTGCTTGTGGTGACTGATGTGACTACACGCGCACGCATGATACGACACGACATGACATGACATGACACGACACGAGGCCGTGTGGTGCAATGTCACGTGACACTTGACAACGAGTTTCAAAACAACACAACATGACGAACATAGAACAACTCAAAGATATACACAATTAATATTTCCTTCCAAATTCCCATAATACCTATCGTTAGATAAATATATAATAATAAATAAATTGTAATTAGACTCTACCCACTCAGTTATATAACTGATTTTCAGTGGGGGACTTTAAACCAAAGCGACCAAGCCAACCCTGTAGGCCCCGACGCAATCGACGAGTGAGCGATAACCAACCCAAGCTCGATATTTTTAATAGGAAATATAGCAGTCAGTGGTTTGGACAGTGCGAACACCCGCGGATCAACGCCAGAATCAACAAGGCCGATTCAGAACAACTCTGAATTTATTATGTGCTTCGTTGCTAGGACGGCTCCAAAGTCACCGTTTACAAACTCCTAAGCAAGAACTGATGGACTTAAGTCCAAATCAGAATTTAAAAAACTTCTGACGGGATTCGAACCCTGGACCTTCTGCATTGGAAGCAGATACGCTAACCACAAGACCAACGAGCCACACAACCTACACCCTGGGTACCCTGGTTCAACAGCGGTCGCTTAGCCGGTTCCCACTCGAGGTTTCCACGTCCCAATCGTACACTTTAAAACGAGCACGATACGAAAGAATCCGAAAGTTGGAGCGAAATTACAAAACCAAGGTCGTCGTAAAATAATTCAACTAGGAAGCTTTGCAAACGCTTTTTCAGGCGCGTTGTTGAATGAGCGTAATTTTTTTAAACGAAAAAAGCGTAAAATTGCGATTTTCATGAGAAATTATTTTTTGATTGCACTCAAATTTCACACCAATATATTAATTCATAAAATTAAGGTTCTGTAAAAAAATCATTACAATCGGATAAAACAAGTAGGTGTTATAAGTCGAAGAATGATTTTTTTTAATGAAAAAAGCGTAAAATTGCGATTTTCACAAGAAAATATATTTCGATTGCGTTCAAATTTCACCCCAAGATATGAATTAACTAAATTAAGGTTCTGTGAAAAAATCATTACAATAGGAAAATGCATGTAGGTGTTATAAGTCGAAGAAATGTTTTAAAAAATCGAAAAAATCGTAAGATTTTCACAATAAAACATCTTTTGATTACGCTCAAATTTCACACGAATATATTAATTCATGAATTTATTTATTTATTTATTTTATTTATTTATTGTTTATCCTTGTTGTAATTGCATTTTTTAACAACAAGAAAAGGCGTCGACACTAGTAAATATTTTACTAAAACACTTGATATCTTTGTAGAAAATTAAGGTTCTGTGAAAAAATCATTACAATCGAATAGCCTAGTTGTTATAAGTCGAAGAATTTTTTTTTTAATCGAAAAAAGCGTAAAATGGCGATTTTTATGAGAAATAATTTTTCGATTGCGCTCAAAAACGTGGCAGTTCTAAGTTCATAGATTTCGAAGGCCTCCAGAAAATTTAATCGCGATTGGAGTATTGGTTTAGCCGGAATCGTGTTAACAAACCGCGAAAAATACAGAAAAAAAGAAAAAAAAAACATTCCGGATTTTTTTCTCCAGTGTAGTGAAATGGAAACTTCGCTCGCTCGCTACGCTCATCCAAATACGTTAAGGGAACCTAAGTTTTGAAGGCGGGAAGGAAATTGGTTCTCTCTGGTCTCAGCGCCCATAAGAATTAGCATGGTACGAAAATGTAACTCGCCGTATCTTTTGACTCGCGCAAAAGAAATCTAAACCAATAACATCACAAGATGCATAATTCTGTGAAGAAGATGATGGCATTCTACTTTGCTCGATGACGCTTCCTAAATTCAAACTATTATGAGTTTAATGGACCCATGTTTGCGCGCTGTCGCAAATGTACTCTGACTGAGCGGCAACCTAAGCGAGACGCAGCCACGTTGTGTGCAGCTGTGGCATCCTCGCATACCACGCGCCTGTCCATGGTTGCTAAATGTACTTTTTATTCAAGATTTTGTTGGCACATTAAAGGATATTTTATTAGTAATGTATAATCTAGTACAACCCAGTGACCTCACAGTAGCCACAAAGCAAGTCGGATACCAAATGTTATGCTGATGCCACGGACAAAATGTTTTTACGTGCTTTTTCATGAGCAGTTTGGAATGTTTGGCAACAGTGTAAATGTAGAGTTCACTTCGACTCAAAACAAATGTCATTAATATTTGTGATAGAGCAGAGTTATGTATATCCACGCAAAGAGGAAAGATTATAGTTTCTTACAGTATGAATATAATTCCAGTCCGTGGTCGGGTTCTCGCGCTATCGCTTACGAAACATTTAGCACGGGTTAATCGCCTATACCACGCTGACCGGAGAGAACCAGACAACGCCCACTTAGGTTCCCTATACACACACACCAATCAATCGTTGTTGGTGGAGGTGCCGGGTGTTTCTAGATCAAGTTTGGGTAGCTCCGCCCCATGACCCTTAGAGACCCCAGAGACCTTCAAAGGCGCCAAGAACATTCTGTATTATCTTTATTGACAAGTGAGCCACGCGCAGACAAAATAGAAAATTGATGGATATACAGGGGAACTTAGCTCCGTGAAAAGTGAAAGTTTCAGGATTAAAATGACTTTCCGATAAACTCATCACAAAAGTAAATCGTGCCCATGCAGGAAACCACGTGTTCCGTATCAGAATGGGATAATAAGGCTGAACAGATTGTAACGAGGGTCAGAGTGAGTGAGTGAGTGACTGACTGACTGGTGGACACAATACATCAATGCCAGGAGTCGCCCATATAGAACAGGTGTGGGAACCTGGGCAGTACAAACAAACACTAGGATGACCCTGGGTCAAACGCACGCATATAGGTGGACTTTGGGGAAGAGCTTATTATTTATTACTAGGAAGCTTCGCAAACGCTTTTTCAAGCGCGTTGTTTGATGAGCATAATTTTTAAACAAATACGAAAAAAGCGAAAAATTACGATTTTCATCAGAAATAATTTTTCGATTGCACTCAAATTTCACACGAATATCTTAACATTGAGTATATAACCATCCTTAGCTAAGGATGGTTATATACTCGAATATCTTAATTCATAAAATTAAGATTCTGTGAAAAAAATCATTAGAATCGAATAAAGCATGTAGATGTTATAAGTCGAAGAAATTTTTTTTGAAAAAAAAACCGTAAAATTGCGAATTTCATGAGAAATAATTTTTTGATTGCGCTCAAAAACGTGGCAGTTCTAAGTTCAGAGATTTCAAAGGCCTCCAGAAAATTTCATTGCAATTGGAGTATCGGTTTAGCCGGAATCGTGTTAACAAACACACAAAAATACAAGCAGAAAGGGGAAAAAAGAAAAAAGGAAAAAAAAAACATTCCGGATTTTTTTCTCCGTTGTAGTGGAATGGAATCTTCGCTTCGCTCGCTACGCTCATCAGTTACACAACACAATTAATTGATAGGGACATTTCGCTGCGTCGAATATGCTTTTATTGCTTTTGACGTTTCAGCCCAACTGTGTTGGCATTGTTTCCCACGAGACGAGAACTTTAACAACATACACACATACCTATAAGCACTCCCTGTACAGTGGCGTACCCGGGGTGGGGTAGAGAGGGGGGAGAGACCTTACCCCCCCTCCCCCGCCATGCAGATGACTTCAATGAGCCGGAAACCAAGACAGGACGCATCACACACAGACTCTGACACATTCAGTCACTCCCTGCACGTCCACAACAAGGACACCATTGTTTGAGGACGGCGGACTAACCGTCGACCAGTCTACCATACCCGGCCCCTGGTTTACTTCTGGGGGGGCAAATATAAAGTAAACTTAATCTCACCTGAGAGAAGCATTTGTCATACCCTTTCTACAAGGTGTGTGTGATGAATTTTAACTCAATCCTGTACCTTCGTAGTAAATCAAGGGGTCTAGTTTACTTCTGGGGGGGGGGGGGGGGGGGCTAAAAAAAAGAGAAAAGATTTACGAGAAAAAGTCCACCTCGCAAACATCAGCTAATAAGAAGGGTAGTATTGTACCCCAAATCTAAGGCGAGCTCTGGCGATCTTCGTCGGGGAACCTTGCCCTTCCCTTTGACCACCTCCCCGACGGCGACGACAATGACAACACGAACGGATGATGACACAGACGGAGACGACCACGACGTGGGGGAACCCCTGCCCTCCCCATATGCTTGTGGCTGGTTCTGACCAGCACAGGCCTGTCCACCTCTTGTCCCCCCGCGTCGCCCCTTACGTCCCTCCCTTCGTCTCGATTAGCCAAGTTGCATAAATATGAGACGTTAAGCAATATCCAATCCAATCCGAACGGTTGTATATTACGCGACTAACAACGACGCCGTCGACGATCGAATAATGACCAATTAGAGAGGTTTATATATGGAAATGAGGTACTTCGTTGTGTTGATCAAACTAGCTAAATACACACAGGAAACGTAACCCAGGACTAAAACCTGGGTCGCTCTCAAACTACCTGTTCAAGCATGTCAAGCCTTTCTTTCAACTTCTACGATGGATCCCATGTTTTATTTCCGTATGTGTGCTTTATTGTAAACATTACTTTGTCCGCAAAGGGAATCTAGTAGTGAATATAGTGGCGTAGGAAACGAAGAGGGGGTGGGGGAAGGGCGCGGGGCAATACCCCCCAAGTTTGGCGCAGAGAGGGGGCCATAATATTTAACTTCACGTTCATTTTTTAAGTTTTTAGATCGCAGATAGTGGCAGTAACTGCCTCTATAATAGTGTATAACATACTTTTAAACACAATATGATGGTTTGGTTGGGCAATCAAATTGAAATTTCAAAAGCAACTAAAGTGTATAGGCCTATCCTTCATGAACAAATCGATTATTCCGCGAGCTACCATTTTTCATTTAAAACATGACGAAATCGTCATGTTTACAGTTACTGTAGTATGGTGATTTTTTCCCCGACTTTGGCGAAAGGGCCTCCGGCGGCTGGGGCTTCGACCCAGCCCCCAGCTACCCCCCACGAAATCTGCTTGTACCTCCCCCCCACTTTCAAAGCGTTCCTACGCACCTGGGTGAATGTAATGTTTTGTTCCTGTTCTTCCAGGGATAACGTGGGCTCCCCCAAGCGTCGCACCCACAGGACGTCTGCTCAACCAGAGGCGAGGACAACAACAACAACACCACAACAACAGCTGCTGTCGGTGAGTTCAACCTGGCTGTCTATGTAGCAGGACGTTTGATACTCTGCTTGAGCGCAATAGAGTAGAGGCAAAGTCCATCTCGCAACCATCAGCTTGTAAAGGGGAGTTCTTTCACAGACTCCCTTCTTTAAAACTTGACGTTAAATGTTTTATCTTAAATTAGATCTCTTTAGTAAGCGTTACATCCCAAAAGAAAATTTTAAACTTTTATTTTTTTAAACATCCTAAAGTAAGAAATTTACGTTGATACTTTTTTTGATTTTGATTTTTTTGATTTGATTTGATTTGATCCAACTTTCAACCATTCACTATTTAAAAACAGTCCAAGCTACCTCTGTAGTAAAACTTACAATAAATTTCCACAATCCATTAAAAACGCTACTCCAACGTCATTTAGAATTAAAATTAAATCTTTTCTCACTCATAATCCTTATCATTCATTAGAGGAATTCCTTAATGCAAAAATTGAATTTAACTAACACTTTTTGTGTCCCTATCCTTCTAGTCTTATCACATAATGTATGTGTTTTATCTATTCTTATACATTGTTCTCTTAAATTTTCTATTACTATTTCTATTATAATTATTGTGCTAGTTATTATTCACTCCCTCTCTCTCAGGAGATGGTGTATTCTTACTGTACGAATCTGTGAATAAAGAATGAAAAGAAATGAAAATACTCAACTTGGGCTAAGTGGCGAAACAAGAGGCAAAGTCCATCTCGCAAACATCGGCTTGTGATGGGGAGGTCTTTACTTCTCGAATGTAGAGGCGAGCTCTGGCATTTGTTGTCGGGGACACAGAACCTGTATCTATGGCGTCCATGATTAAAGACATTAACTTCGTAATTTAATCCGTGTAAATGATAGGGGTTTTCATTTTAACCACATTTTTTTTATGGATTAAGGGCGAATAGTACCTTGATTAGAGAAGGTTTAAAATACAAATTCGCAAAAACTGCTAAAAATGTGAAAATTTTGGTTTATCCGAAAATGCAATATATATTTTGTACTTTGAAGTTTTCCTGCCGAATGAGATGCAAAAAATCTAAAATGTGCAAAGCATTCAAAATCCACTTTTAGTAATGTACTTAAAAAAATTAATTTGAGCTAAAATTGTAGCTTTAGTTTAAAATCTAAAACTTTTCCGAAATTCCTTAAATTTCTCGATAAAAAAATTGAAAAATACTGAAAAACTAAAATAAATGCAAATAATGAATTGTTTGCGAAAATGACCTAGATGAAACCAATTTAATTCGTGTCTGGAAGGGTTTAAAAAGAGAGTAATGTGGTAAGGAATACCTAATCTTGCACGCTGAAAGTTCCCCAACATTCCGCTGGGAGATTGAGTAAACCTTGCAATCTTTACACGTATTTCATACTGGCTATGTTTTCCATAGTAATGTATATGCAATTCAAAACATGTTCTATAATTTTTTAACACAATCCAAAAATTAAAAAAAAATTATCCCCATTGTTGTTTGAACCCGGCTCTCCCATATTCCGGGTATAAACTAGACAAGAAAAACGGTAAAGTCGTTGTTAGACGAGTGAGCGAGTCATGTGTTGAGTACCCGGGAACATTTGTATTAAGTTGATTGTTATAAGGCATAAACGATAGGGTTTTGAGTTGAGTTGGAAAAGGGCGCGTCAACTGTAAGACCATAATGCGCCAATCTAGCCTATTTTTTATTTTTTTATTTTGTTATTATTTTATTTAACGTATATCCTTTTCAGTTATAAAAACTGATTTACAATGGAGGACAATGATATGCTAAGGAGGAAATACCCATGCTGGATCCAGCCTTAGGTAGGGGGAGGAAAGGGAATGTTCCCAGGTACTCAACACAGTGGATCGCTCACTCGTCTAACAACGACTTTAGTATTTATGTGCCCATCTCCAGCGTGAATATAGTATCTGTGGTGTTGAACAAGTATAAGAGAGCTGACAGTGTTTTGTTTTGTGTGTTGAAGCCACCGCCTCCTCGACATTTGCACCGGCCGTGTCCAACGGGCCGGGGAGAACGAGCGACTCCGCGGGGCCGGGAAGCGAGGGTAAGCGTCTATAGAAGGCACTGACATTTACATAACGTGGCGATTATACCGCAGGTTGAGGGGAAGGGATGGCACACGAGACACGCTGGCTAGCTTGGGAGGTCTCGGGTTCGCATCTTGCCACCAGCAACCCTTATACAACATACTAGGAAAACGCTAAAGTCCCGCCGCGTTGATGGATGAGCTTTTTTTTTAGTTTTTTGTTTGCGTTTTTTTGCGTTTGTTTGCACTTTTCCTTTGCAAGTGCTTTTTGAATGCATTGTTTGTAGGTGATTGTTGTCAAGTTTCTATTGTTACTTGTTAATTGTTATTATAAACCTAAAAAAACTCAAATTAAAACCTTTATTTCTATGGATTCTGGCTAACTTTTTCAACTTTTTCTTTCAAAAGGTACTACATCACCATAACCTTAATGTCCATGTATAATATGAACGTTGTAGCCCCACCCGTTTGGTCAGAATCGGACCAAATGTCATGAAAATATCGCACTTAAAATCGAAAAAAAAATCGTAAAAGTACGATATTCATGAGAAATATTTCTTCGATTGTACCCAAAAACAATACACCTCTAAGTTCAGAGATTTCGAAGGTCCCCTCCAATTTTCATCAAGATCGCATATGCCGTTTGCCCGGGAGAGAGCGAACAAACAGACAAAAAAAACAAAAAAACAAACAAACAAACAAAAAAACACCCGAGCTAAATTTTTTGGGGGGTCAGTGAAATTGAAGTCTTCGCTTCGCTCATCCAATAATTTTTGTGGGAAGCCTGCAATAGGGTGCAATTATTCATGTCCCTCTTCAAGACGTGTCTATAAGTTGCGCATTGGACTATTGTGAAGGGATGTCCGAGGACTGTTTAAGAGGACTCAATCCTTGCATTTGCATTGACGACTGAGGAAAACCTCGAAAAATTTCAGTCAGGATTGCCGGTCTCGACGGGATTTGAAACCGGGACCTCCCGAATCAGATTCGCGCTTAACGCTCGAGCCAACACTGTCGGTCACCAGCAACCCTTGCTGAAAAATGTTTTCCCGCGAATAAGTGGCCAACTTAGTTGTACTCTACGGTGGGCACAACTAGGGTTGCGAATTGACGGCTTTACAGAGGGGGGTCTCCCCAGACTCTCTGGAGGCAAATTTTTTTTGAAGTATATTATTGCCCTCGAGATGGCCTCAGAAGCGATCTGAGGTATTATTTTGAAAGCTCTGGTTTGGTTTATTAATGGACAAACACTTCATGGCTAGGAATATGTGTAAATTGACGCATTATTTATTAACTTTACGAGATAAAGTCACTTGATATGTTATGAGATGAGATGGGTATCCAGAGGTGGGGATTAAGCCATCTCCAGCGGGGATACCTTTCAGTTCAACAGAACCAGGGATGAAATTACCAGAGGGGGGAAATCCCCCCGTCAATTCGCACACTGGGCACCACGGTAACTTCTGCGTGTGTAGTGAGTGTAGTTGGCACACGCGTCACGGCGTTGATGCGGTTGATTGCCTCCTGGTTGTATCGCCCAGGATGTGACAGAGGTTTAGAGAGAGACGCCCAGTGAAGACCCTCCCTCTCTCACGGGCTGCACTGTTAACAAACGACAAACAACACTTAGAGTGCCAAAATTTAAACTCATGGTAAAGGGACAAATCTTTCCAGTCCAAAACAGCTTGGGGGGGTTTGGAGGGTTGGACCCCCCAACAATAGCGCCACAGGCGAACATTTTCAACACTAGACTTTTAGAGCGCGTTCTGAGCGTTTCAGAAAAAAATACTGGACAGAATGAATGAAAATATGGTTGATTTTGTAGCAGTGGAGATCAAGAACACTGACTTGACAATAATGTTTAATTCTATGGGGTAGCCACCGCCAGTGGACGTAGAAGGGGGAGCTCGTGCATGTATGCTTATAAGGTATAGTTTACAATGTTTTTAAAGTTTCAATAAATATATAAGATAACGTATTAGGGTATTGATATTTCTACTTGTAAAATGTACTAAAACCAAGTAGATATCAGTCTAATTTCTGAATAGGTCCTAACTCCTAATACACATGTCAAATAATTGACTAAATAGATTTCCAGTTTTTGGGAATATATTACCTATGGGGGAACATTCCCGCAACATGGTGATACACAATATTTGGGGTTACTACTACTATAGGCACCTCTACCAATATATATTACTATCCTCGATTAGATTGTGTAATAATTTACATATAGTTATCCTTATATTTTAACATTTCAATTCATTTACAGTTGTTTAATATTTTACTCGGTGGTAAATTCAGAAACAACACTATAGGCCTAACCAGGGTATACGTTACTGAGTGTTGGCTCAAGCGTAAAGATCGAGTCTCTGTCTCGGGAGGTCCAGGGTTCGAATCCTGTCAAGCCCAGCAATCCTGACTGATGGTCAGAACCCGCCTCGGATAGGGGGAGGAAATGTGGGGTTCTGACGTCATCGTGAGTGTCAAACAATCAAACTCCTTCCTATGACAGGCTCGTCTTCGCCTGCTAAGACTAAAGGAAGGAAGGGCGTAGCTGTCACTACCTGGGCTCAGTTCTTCCTCCGACTCCGACCAAGTAACAGGCTGGAAGTCTCAGACGCGACGTGTGACGTCATCGTGTGTGGTAGAGGACGCTCCAAGTAGCTAGCTCACTTGCGGGGGAAATGTAGAAATGACCCAAGCAACATAGTAATAATTAATTATGTAACAAAAGTGAACAAAGAAAATAAATATATTTTGACGAAGTGTACAAACTTTAAACCAATATGTAGATTTAATTTTGTTGTATTTTTAGTAAATTTCAATCAAAGTGTGAATTATGTTGGAATGCTACGAATCGGTGCTTCGATATCTAAAATTTTTGGTGATTAACAGCCTTGTAAAGCGAACCGTGTGAGTGCGAGTGAGAAGGCTAAAGCCGGGTTCACGATGTCGCGCCTGCGTTTTTGCGTTTTGCGCTAAGCGCGGCGCTTATACCTCAACCTACTTAAACCATAACTTACTTTTGGCCTACCCTACCCTACCACAATTTTGCCAATGAATGTTGCAACACAACCTCAATGCGCGCTCCGAACTCAAAATTCCAACATTGTTTAACTTTTGCGTTTGCGCTTCGCGCTCGAGCGCTCTGGAACCTGATTGGCTTAAACAGGCGCTCGCGCTTCCTAGTATGACGTCATGACTAAGCTGCAGCTCAGGCAGCTTCTCTTTTGTCCGCTGTGCTACACGGGCTGTAGCACCACAGCCTTGTAAAGCTCACCGTGTGAGTGCGAGTGAGAGACTAAGTATGAGGAAGCTGCAGCTCAAGCAGCTTCTCTCGTGTCCGCTGTGCTACACCGGCTGCAGCACCACAGATCACCATCACGCCAAGGTCAAAAAGGGCCCCAAGAATATTGTGCGGGCCCTCGTGAACCTCCGAGGGAAACGACGCCGGGCCCCCGAGCTGTGTAAGGTCAAGGTCATATCGAGCCCCCTTCCGTCGCTGGGTGAGTGCATGTGCTCGGCTCAGCGCTTCAGCGCGGGGCTACCCTCGGGAATAAGTTAGTGCAGTGCTGGTGTAACTTAGGATACCTTGGAATAAATTATACCCATTAGTTGTTTTACATCCACAGGTGTTTGTAAATGATAAAACTTTTTCTAAATTCAATGTTTAAACGTGTAACTGTAAACATGCTGAAAACATCTACCCACTAGCTGTTTACCAAACTCAATCCCAACATTAATGCCTTTCGACTGAGGAAACTCGTGTATACAACCCTTTGGCCATGTATGTTAGTATAGTCGGTAGAGTGCAGTTTTTAAGTTTAAGAGAAAATTGATAAAAACAATATTTTTTCTCTCAGTCAGCCTATAGAACACCAGTTGAAAATGAATGACACAAAAGCACAACACCCTACGTTGAATAGTGTGCCTTGGCGAATTGAAGTTCGAAATTATTTTGAGGTGACGATATTGGCCATGTACCGGATCCGAAAAATTTGAAAAAAATAGTTTTGATTTTTTTAAAGAGCCAGGTTTCAAAGCCATTCACTATATTTTGACTTGGTAGCATATTTTGGAAAATAGAAATACGCGGTTGAATAGCCTTAACGGAGAAGTGGAGTATTCCTACAGCATGAAACGTATGTCGGACGCGTACGACACCCCTCATGTAATGCTGTGTGACGGAGGTGTAGTATTCCTACAGCATGAAACGTATGTCGGACGCGTACGACACCCCTCATGTAATGCTGTGTGACGGAGAAGTGGAGTATTCCTACAGCATGAAACGTATGTCGGACGCGTACGACACCCCTCATGTAATGCTGAGTGACGTCACAGGCGTGCTAGCATGGGCCGCGAGGAATCTCCATCCGTATGTTGTGTTGCACGCTGATTATGTTCCCAGATACGCCCAGCATGTTGTGCCCAACACCTATGTTACTGTGACGGAGAATGATATTCACAGCATGAATTGTCGGACGCGT